>VZZY01006548.1:120380-172721 GCA_013400335.1 Eurystomus gularis | reverse complement strand
CCCCCGAGGAGCTGCCTGTAGCCCCTCGCCGCCGTCGGGGAGCCCGGGGGTCGGCGGGCAGCGGCCGCGGGGGCGGGGCCGTGGGGAGGGAGCGACCCGCTGCGGGGAAATAAAAATGATTTTTCCTTCAGCCACTGTTTCCTTTCTGCTACTTTGGCACTAGGTATCACAGCTGCGGTCGCTCATGCAACAGTAATTACAGAGAAACTCGTTGTCCAAGGACATCATACGCTCACCCCCCAACCGGTAATTCATGGGCTGTCACCTCCCAGTAGTAACAGTTTTCTTTTCTGGAGGAGGAGGTTGGTGTGCTTGGTTGTTTATCGCATGCAAAATAAGTTCCAGTTAGAAATGCCTCACAGAGCTTTACAGGGAGGAAACCAATCGAGCTAAGTTTGATTACTGAGTTACACTTTTAACCGATTGAGTGGGCATGATGCATGGACCTCTCTTTAAAGGCAGGTCTCAGGCTGTTCTCCTCTCCTTCAAGATGAGGAGACAAGAACTTGACCACGGCTGCACGGTGAGAACTAGCTCAGCACATTGCAAAACCCTGTTATTCGGTTCCCTGGACTCTTAACACGAGTTGGGACATCTAAGAATAAAACGCGGCCACTAGACAGGCTGTTAAGGACAGGGAGACATTCACAGGAGATGAAGTTGTTAACTACAGAATGAAGGCATTTAGATAATTTCATTTTATTTTTAGAAAATGAAAACCCTCAGGGGAAAATTATAGGTAATCACTAATAATAAGTCGATGAATTTAAATGCCAATTGTGATCTGCTGAAGGTTTCTTCTAGTGCACACGATGGGCTCTCGCACCTCCCAAATGCAGGCAGGCTGTCTACTGTTCCTAGGACTTCCAACTTCCATCTTTTCTACACTGATTCTGTTCTGGGCATTGTTTTTACTGGTTTTTTTTTTTAAGACACCAAAGATACAGTGGACAGGATTGTAGTTAGTCTTCCACCAGTGTTAGCATCACCTGGTCATTACTTGCAGAAGCTGGAGACAAGTTAAGTGCCCAGCAGTGTTGCTGCAGTTGTCCCTGTGCAAGGACTGAAGAGCCAGGCTCCCATCCAGCTACTGACCTGATTTCAGTGGAAGTATAATGCCTTCACTGAAGCTCACTGCCAAAGTATTTTGAAAATCAGAGTGGAGAGACCATGCCTCAGAAATACCTCAGCCTAAAACAGGGTATTAGTGATGCTAAGTCCGTTGCTAACATTTAAGGAAAAAAAAAAAAATTGAGTATCTGAGGACACAAAAGAGATTTTAAAATATATCTTGATACATTCTTATTTCATTTGCTAATTATTAACTAAAACCTAGATCAATCCTGTTTATATTTAGGCAGTGCCAATAAGTAGGCACTTAACTGAAGCTCCTTCATTAGAGCTCATTTATTTCAAAGACTCTCAACAGTCAAAGGAAACAGCCTCGTGGTGTTAGAGTAAGTCAGTCTAGCTAAGACCTTTGTCGGCTTCTGGAGGTGGCTGCCTTATCTAAAAACTGTCCAGGAAGCCTACAGTGACTGTGCTCCTGAAGCAAGCATCTCATTTTTGAGGGATGAAATCCGGCCATAAGTTGCTGGCACAAAGCTGCCACTTCACCTGTATATCTGTCAGATGAAAACTTTTGTTTGTTTGTTTTTTTAGTGTAAATGTCAGAAAATGTACACTGTGGCATCCAGTTGCTTGTTTTTTTCACACAGAGAAAGCTTGTTGTTATGTTTTAGGACAACATAGTCACTCATGGCTCTGAGCAAAAATATTTTAATTTTTTTTCTAACATACAGTCTAACAAACTCTGTGTAATATTAACCATGCAGAAAGGTCAGCCAAGCACTTGCAGACATCCAGGTCTCCCTCAATGCTCCTTAAGTTCAAAGCATGGCTCTTTTGTGTTAGTGTTGCTGAACAAGCATACTTCTAACTCTGCCCCAGGTTGGCAGATCAGGATTTACCTTTCAGCCTCTTTGTATTGGTGATTACTGAATGTTCAACCTTTCATAATATATAAGTGTCAGTATAATTTTAATTTAGGCTGTGTTGAGATTTTCTTTGCTAGCTATACAGTCAGTGCATGCAATCAAATTTGACAATATTAAGGGTTTGTAATGATAGGACAAGGGGTAATGGCTTCAAACTGGAGGAGAATAGATTTAGATTAGAAATTAGGAAGAAGTTCTTCACTAGGAGGGTGGTGAGAAACTGCGACAGGGAAGTTGTGGATGCTTCATCACTGGAGGTGTTCAAGGCCAGGTTGGATGGGGCTTTGAGTACCCTGTTCTAGCAGGAGGTGTCCCTGCCATGACAGGGGGGTGGGACTAGATGATCTTTAAGGTCCTTTCCAACCCAAACCATTCTATGATTCTATGGTTCTGTCTGAGCATTTCTTTTTCTACCTCAGAGAGGCTGAATCTTCTGGGATACCTAATTTTAGGTAAAGTAACTCTCTTACTGCTTTGGATTCATTTAACAGCTTTCCCTGAGGTCACATCATGCACTGGCTTCAATGCAGCAAACCTCTGCCTCATTTTAAAATCTCTGCAGAAGAGCTAGCAGCCATACACTGGTAGCACCTGTGCTCCTCGCTGTGGTAGAACAAGTGGTCTCAGTGCCCACTATCTTCTGTTTTAATGTCCTTTGTCTGTTCACGAGTGTATTTCCAAACATATACACACATACAGTCAGTTGAAAATAGCCTTGCGTTTACACTCTCAGCATTTCAACTCAGGACACAAAAGTACTCACTATTAGTTGGGGACAGTGCTTAAAAAAATCACCACCTGCATTAGACTTGAGTGTTTTCTCTACTTGTTCCATCGCTGTGTAACAATGCTACTTTATCTGTTTAAATGCAAACTGCTAAGCTGTCAAATTTTACTTCCACTTGTTTATGAGTAGCTGTTCCCAGGGGAAAGTTGTGCAACAGCATTCTAGAGTTACCTTCTTCATCCCTGCCAGAACATCACAGCCTACCAGGCAAGTAAATTCTTCCTCAATTCTCTCAGGGTGCTTGCAAGTCCAATTTTCTTGAAAAAAATGCAGCCTTCCATACCTATTTCTTCCCTCTCTCTTGATCACACTAGGTAAATACATTCATTATACGTTCAGAATGACTTTAAAAACAGATAGTAACTGACTGTATTGAAATTAGAAACACTCTGTTGTCAGGTCCAAAATATGCCTGGTGGTATAATGAATTAGTGTAGCACTGAAAAAGTCTTGGAAAGGTGTCAAATCCTCCTTTATTCTAGCTTTAAGTATGAAATCATTCTCCTCTCAACCTTTTTGTAGTTGGAAAGGGTGGTAGAGAACCTGAATGCCTTTTTTGAACCCTGGGACTCAAGTAATCTCCTGTTTCAAGTGTGATAAATTATTTTTATCCCACAAAGGACTCTGATTTATTCTTCTTTATTCTGTGGTAAGATCTAGTGTGAGATGTGAAATTAGAAACCTAAACTCCAGTCGTTTTCTCTTTACTATTTTGTAACTGTGTCTCCAAGAAGTGGGGAAATCCTGAACATCTCCTTGTAGGACAAGTGGAATTCCAAACTGTTTGGCTCTTCTTACTTTGGAGGGTGACAGGGAGTAACTTCAAGGCAAGCTTAGAAATTTATATTTTATTCACATGGGACAGGGATGACAATCCCATTTTAACCTAGGAGGAGGCATGTGGTGCTGGATATTTCCTTGTTTCTGCGTTGCAGGGGCTGCCAAGTCTTCCCAGTCTTGCAAACCCTCCTTCAGGGGAACCAGTAAACCCATTTCAAACCCTGAATCACAGAAGGTGATGAGGATGGGAAGAAAGGTGAAACCATCTTGGAATGCCATTCCATTGGAAATGACATCTTGGAAATACTGTCTTTTACTTCTGGGAGGCCACAAACACCTCCCCATTATCCAGATGATGAGGTGAGTTTGTAGATGATCTTCTTGTTATCAGAAGTGCCTTCTGAATTGGTGGAAGAAGAGATGGGCAAAGATAGAAGGGAAAAGAAGTTGCCTCTCTCCTGAGAAGGGAGATAGTGAAGAGATGAATACAGCCTCACTCCTCCTGTCCTGGGTAGGGAACGTGGTCTTGGCAGTAAAGAAAGGTCCAGAGTTGAAGGAGAAAAGTCAAGGGTGTTGAAGAGAGCTGCTCATTGTCAACTTCAGCCATGCAGCTCAACTCTGTTTTAGGTAGGAACTGAACCCTGGTTGCAGTGGTTGAAGAAATAGGGCTGTCTCCCCAAAGTCTGCTGAGCCTGTGTCAACAAGTGAAGGTGGGTGTCCAGGGAAGTTACAGGTAGCCTAATGAGTTTTGGCACTTTTAGGGTAGAAAATACTGGAAACAGAGGGACTGGATCACTCACAGGGATGAAATAGGTTTAACTATTTAGATGAAATCTGGATAGACTGGATCTCACTCCCAAGAGGTGCATACCTGTGAGAATCCCGGTTTGTGGTCTCTGAGGCAGTGTAAAAAGGAGCAGAAACATAATTTCACTGTTCTTATGCTACTTTAATTTCTATTTGTGATACACTGTTACAATTTTGAAACCAATATCATTCAGTTCCCACAGGATGGCTCAAAAGCTTGAATCCTGTGGCTCAGTCTAGAGCTGACAGCACTCTAGAGACATGTATGGCGACTTTTCATACACAGTCATCCTATCTCTTCAGTTCAGGCACAGCTGAAGCATTTCCCTTCCCTCTTCAAATTCCTACTATTTTAAAACGTCTGGCAAAATGCCACCTCTTCTGTGAAAAGAAAGATTCACAGGGGCTTAAATGAAGAAATAAAAAGCACTGCTATTGAAAAATGAAAATGCAGTGCTGAGGTTTATGTACATGAAAGCTGAATTTCTTATGCATTAAACACAGTTAGGGAAGAACATCCTGCAAAATTACTTCCATCGTCATATCTTTAGATCACTTTCTGCAGGTAAATTGGTAAGAATTATTCCTGCTAAAATTATACAGCAGGACAAGTTAGTGCTTGCTAAATCCGTATTTCAACAAGCAGTTGAATGACACCTCAGTTCAAATGCTTATTTCTTGTTGGTTTCAGCTCATGCCAATATTGGTCTCCTTTAATGCAAGGCAAAATCTGGCTCACTAAGAAAAAGGAATGGTTTTAAGAACTGTTGAAGTGTGTTAATTCTTTTTAGGATTTTCTGCCTAAATGGCTCTTCTGCAGTTAAGGGTTATATAATTTTAAACTAAACTGAGCTCAACTTTGTAAACTAGTCTTTTGAACTATATTGCACTATGATACTGTGTTACTAAATGTACAGGCAACGCTGGCTGCAAATGCATAAACATTTTTCAGGGCTACAGGCATGTGATGCTCTTTATTAAACACAACTATTATATTATACAAAATCGAGTTTGACTGAACAGCAAAGCTCAGTCTCTGTACTGCATGGAGTGTGTAGTACTGAAATGTGAGTTATAGTCAACTGAGAAGCCATTTAGTCTTTTAGTGCTACTTCACACTCACATAAATGTACTTGGGAGCTATTCAGATATACTCTAGCAAGGCTTTACTCCTATGTTTCCAAAACTGGCTCAAAATCATTAGCAAGTCAAGACTTTTATGACCAAAACAGTAAGTATGCACAGTTTAGGGTCTACCTCTTCAAATGTTGTTGAGGAGTTGAACTAGATTAGGCCAAGATAGAGTATTCTGCAACAGTTCTATCTTGAAAAGTCTACCTTTCCAATAAAAGAAAAAAAAAAAAAAACCACCAAAAACAAAAGCTCTAGAGAATTATTGAAATGAATTTCACCTCTGAGACATGAAAGCATAGATGCATGGCCAGTAGCCAAAGCATTTTGCATTAAGCATTTCTTCACAGCTTCTATCCAGAAGAATCAGTGTACTACTTCAAAAACTGAAAGTCAGATAATTTTCATAGTAAATTTTGAGTTATTTTCTGGTGGTTTTATTGGGTTTTTTTTCTGTACTTTTCTTGTTATTTTTTAACACTGTTTGAAGAAATAACTTTTTACCTATAACACTGCAAACTGGCAGTCACCAGCCTGTGAGTTTCTAAAAGCAATAGCTATCCAAGTAATCTGTCTCCATGGAAGGACTGGAGGCATATCTGCAGGTTCCTGCTAGGGCCTGTGTGTGGGACAGCAGCAGAGACTAAATCACTTCTATGAAGGCTTGCACTTATGCAATCTAAAGCTTGCAGCTAGGCAAGTAATGAAAATCTTGAGACTATCTAATAGATGGTCAGATACTAGATTAACACATGAGATCTCTGTAGTCTAAGATCTAAGAAGCCTACACAGGATACATGTCATATAGGGAGGATGAAGTGCAGACCAGAAAACATCCAAATATGGCACATAAAGATATATAGCCTAAAGTAAACACATGGTGCTGGTAATGACTGGAGCTTGCCTGGATGTTTACCTTATAGAAAAAATAGTTAATCAATTAGATAATGCACAACAGAGGCAGAGTAGAATATGGTGGCTAATGAAAGGATGCTTGATATAACCTATGAAGGACTCATTAAGTATGTGTAAAGAGGACTTGGATCTATGGATTCAAACTGCTGAGATCACTACTATGTTTCCACAGTGCAGTGTTGTGCTGTGCCTACCATACGCATCTACCATTTCTAAGGAAAGAAACCTCTGTGAGAATTCCCATGCTCAGTTGAGCTGTGGGGCTGGGCAGGACTAGCTGTCAGAACAGGCTCTGAAGCTAGGCTAGGGGATGTCAGGAACACCTTAGGGGAGCAATAGTGTGTTTCTGCAGTGCTTGGAGTGAGTAATCTCTCAAATATCAAGAGTTATGAGAGCAAGAAGCAGACCTCTGCAAAAATTATCTGGCTTGTGGCCTTCCACAATTAACAAAACTGATGAACTAAGGGTGAGCCTTAGCGTTGGATTAAGGCATCTGAATGTAGTTGTCTACTTAGAGGTTTCTATGTATAAGCTGAGAAACAAATTCAGTGCCTTAAATGTAGTCATCCTTTGTCGTCATAGACACTGGTGTATCCTGTCAGACCTCTGGCTTCCACTTCAGAAGTTACCAGACTTTCACCCTACCTGGCAATCCCACGTTAATGTCTTAGGGTCCTCAGGGTATCTCAGAGGAGGCCTGTGTTTAGGTAACTGAATTGAACCCATGACAGTTCAAGGAGATCCAACGAATGTGATTCAGCTTATCCTAAGGTAAGCATCAAGGAGATATTCACCTCCCCAAACCTGTATGTCTGGTTCCATCTCCAGTAGCCCATGGTGTCTGGCATGTCTACATGGGAGTAGCCAGTATTGCCCAGAGGGCTTATTTCAGCTGCCCACATACAGGTGACATGACTTTTGGCTAGGTACCCCACCTATCTTCCATTTAACATTCCAAAATAACACAGAGCTCTTGCAGATACTGTGTTATATCTATCAGCTTCGGGTAGACAACTTGGTGACTCTATGGCATGACACAATGGTGGTCAAATGACACAATCTACCTTTCTGTGGGGAACCAAATGTAGGAGATCTACATCCTCCTGTAATGGCAGTTGGAAGTTAAAGAGGATACCCTTGTACATTCATAATGGTACCTGATGCCACCATAAGGATGTGTGTCCTGACCATAGTGGCTGTTAACCTCTTCAGTTACACAGTCTGCTACAGTCAGACCTTTGTGGATTTTGCATCATCCAGCTCTTGCTGAAGACATTTAGGTGCCTCAGTCTCAAACTGAATCACACTCTACTAGTACTCTGATAGAAATTTTTATCTTAACACCATTAATAACATTCTTATACGTCATAAAGCTACTATCATAACTAGTATAAGGCCTTGTTTTACCCACATCTGAAATCACAAGAGGTTTAAGCTCTTGAGCAATAAGATGTCCTCCTCTTCCTTAAGGTGAAGAGACAGGGTAATATTTGTTAACAGTGTCAGGATCTTAATACTTCTTCCTGAGCAGAGGCCAGACTGTTATATGGTTTAGATTTATTGCCTTCTTTAAGTGGTGGACTTACAACGTCTTCTTTAGACCAAAACAGCAGGGCCAAATCAGGAAGCCATATGTGCATGCTACCACTGACTTCAGTTTTGTGAGATTAAGTGTTTATGAGACTATTTTGAATTTTCTCAGGGTCACTGATTAGATTTCCACTAGCCACTCTGAGTCACCCTGACAGTGTCATATCTGCTGCAAACCAAAGAAGGATGAACAATATAAGGAAGGAGGAGCTATACAGCATTCAGAATATAGGAGAAACAAAAATGTCACCGTGATTAAGCAATACATGTTGGCACATTAATATTTCAGTTCTCTTAATCCAGCAGGTAGCTTCAGAAAATATTAATATTTGTGGGGTTCTAAGAAAAAAAGTGCTTAGAGTGTCTGATAATGGCTGTGAGGAAAGTCCCAAATCGTGTCTGAATGAGGTAGCCATTAAGCTTTAATACATGTCTATTTGAGCTATATGCAAGAAAAGGTCAGCAGACTAATTCTTTAAAATTGTCAGGCCTGAAGGAAGGTCACCTACTGTTTGGTGCAAACATCTGAAGTAAGCATTTTCCAAGTGTAAATCTTTGATTTACAGTGCTCTTTTATATGTGCCCAGAAAGTAACCCATGCAAAAATTCAGCTTGAAAAAATACGTTGGAGTTCATGTAACTATGTTCAAATGCATTCATTTCTAGAAGAACGTACCTCTCTACCAGCATGGTGCATGTATCCTTCACCTAAACCTAAGGGCTTTTTAAATTAAAAAAAAGCTTCCTTTGTAGCAAAAAAATCTTTCATATATACACAGGGAGGCAGTCCCACCCACAGAGAGAAAAGCAGACCCCTGGCATTATGAAACACACTTCACAAGAATCAGCAGTAAGTGAGTTTCAAATCTATTAGGTAATAAAAAAAATGTACTACAGTTAGGCATCATCAAGCAATTCCTCCTTTTGGCTGAATCAGGGCAAGAACTCTTTGCAGGGGGAGTAGAGGAGAGACAGTATTTACCAGACCAATTTCTATGTTAGATACCAAGGGGTAAGGTATTCGGTGACCTGCACATTTTGGGTCATGTTTTCAGAGCAAGTGTTCATTTTGGCAATTTATGGTCGCAAAGGCTGATGTGGCACTTCTCTGCCTGAACTCTTTAGCTTGGTCATAGTTACCAAGAAAAGTTAATTTTGTCTCTTTTTAAAATTAACTTAGCATTTAAATTCCTGTAGACCCGACTTTCAGCTGACAAACAGATGTTCATTGAAAGGAAGGCATCTGTGTCCATTTTTCTTTATTATTTCTATCTTCAGTTCAAATCAGTTTTTAACTAAAAAAGCTGAAAATTTGAGGAAGATGATTTACTAATTACTTTTCATGCCTGTTTTTTTGTTGCCTCCTGAGAGTCTCCTTTTTGCATTTAATGGATTTTCTGGATGTTCTTTTACAGTGGATGTGCTGTAAGGGCAGAATATCAATGCCCGCAGCGTGCAAGACTTGTCTTAGCATGTTTACTATTATTATTTCAGCAAGCCAGCAGCAGTTTCCAGAAGATCACAAATGAAAGCAAGAAAATGGTGATGTTTCAGTGTGGCAAGTATCTCCGAAAAAAGCTCAGCAAAACTTCACACCACAGGGAAAGCATGCTTGCCAAGGCTAAGGGCGTCCTCCGGACCCGTCTCACAGCTGTCGGTGCAGTCAGCACTCTAAGCTCTGAGACCTCGAGGTCAGTGGATCCAGTCTCCAGAGACTGCAGCACTGCTCTTGTCTCTTAAAAATGCTGACAGGCTTGTCTTGGTGGCAAAGGCTCCTCCTGGTTTGCTGTCTTCAAGCCATGCCCCTTACACACTCATGACCTAACTGCCGAGGCATTTCATGTTTGCCTGTACAAGGTGTTGACACGACCCTCTGCAGCCTCCCCCAAGCTAACACAAAATGCTTTGATTTCTAACTCCTCTTTTACAGCAATCAAGGCAGATCAGGTATCTCATTTCACACATATCATTGCTCAGCTGCATCCTGCCCTGCTCGCCTTCCTCACCTAAGTCCCAGGCCATAACGTATTAACACAATCACTTCTTCCACCTGTCTCATGAAAGGACATCACACGCTACAGCACTATCTTGCACATGCTTTTACATTATTGCTTTGGCTCATGTTAAATATTTCCATTTTTGTTCTCAATTCGCTGCCCAGACTTACTTTGGCCAGTGCTTTATCAAACATGTATTTGATCAGTACTGAATGGTGCTGCAGAATAACCTCTCTAAACAGCAAATGTCACCTGAATACCTATAAGCAGGTGGCCATTCCTTAAGGAAAAGGTAGGAAGGCTCTTTACTGTGAAACATATGTAACCTAGAAGGAGTATCTTTTGTCAACTTCACCTACACTGTGATACAATAAAGCTGCATAAAAAGAATGAAGTCTTAATAAAGTCTCTTTAACATATTACGGAACAGTAATATTGGTAAAAGTCCTACTATAGGTGTAGGTATAAAACTGCATTAATTATGGCTTAGTTTATGCCTCTTCCAAAATGGGACTCATCTTCACCAACAGAAACCATTTTATGCTCCTTAACTGGGGGCTTAGATCCATGAGAAGGTCTCTGCATGGTAGCGAGTGCTACTGATCTGCAGTAACAGTCCATCTGGATATTTTTCACAGAATTGCTATGTTTGGAAAAGAACTGTAAGATCATCAAGTCCAACCCTTATCTTTCTCTATCAGGCCCACTTCTACACCATATCCTCGAGCACCCTTTCTAGATAGCTTTTAAATACATCCAGGGATGGTGATTCAACCAGAAGCAGAAGACAAAATAATGGAGAACGAAAAAAAATATTAAAAAATGTGAATTACAAACTGGGTAAAAGAGAAGGAATTCTCTTTTCTGAGATGAAATACTTTAAAATTATGATTTTTTGCAAAATATTTTAATTTCTGTACCTGTTTGGAACTGGGCAATGCGTTGGTCACCTGAAGGACTACTGTTTGAGTAAAATAATCCAGCAGCTTTATACGGAATGAAACAAGGATGGTCTTGCCAGAACTACTCTGTCCTAGACTAACCTACAGGTCCAACTATACCAGTAAATAAAGGAGAGCTGCGGTGTGCTTGTGCACCCATCCCCTAATCACCCCACTGTTTAATTGCTGTTCTCTAGCTCTGCTTTTGGACAACTCCCTGCAAGAAAAATCTGCTACAAAGCAGAGCAGCCATAACCACTGTGGACCTGAGCCAAATGGTGCTACTTAGCTCCAGGCACAGGAATCAGGTTCTTTTATTCTCTTTTCTTTAGCAGCATGGAAATGGCTAAAACTGCAATTAGCCCTTGCTATTTGATAGATTTTTTTTTTTATCTACACACGCACCAATAACCAGTAAAACATCTCCATAGCTCATCTAGCCTTCCCAGCTGGTGTTTGGTAAGGTGTTACTTCACCAGCTCCTAATCAAAGGACACATCTGCCCATGCTCAAAATGCTGGGCAGATTTCTGAAAATGGGTATAAACATCCATGTAAGTTCTTATAAACTTTTCTTTCCAGCTTTTAACCTGATGTTGTACTTTATGTTAGGAGGTGAAACAACCTCAAGTTGTACCAGAGAAGGATTAGATTGGATATTAGGGAAAATTTATTCACTGAAAGGGCTATCAAGCATTGGAACAGGCTGTCCAGAGAAGAATTTAAAAGATGTGTAGATGAGGCACTTAGGGACATGATTTAGTAGTGAACTTGGCAGTGTTAGATTTACAGTTGGACTCAGTGATCTTAAGTGTCTTTTCCAACCCACATGATTCTATGATTCTGCAATCATGCTGTGTCCTAAGGGGTAACAACACAGACACAGACCTACCACAGTTACTGCTGCCTTACTAACTCCTTTAGACTTTTGTGCTCCCCTTCAAGACACTTGATATGATGCCAACCTGCACACAACAACTGAACTTCCCAACTCTCTATTTCTCATTGTCAGAAACACCAACGATGAAAATCCCAGGTGCTTGTTGACAGGAAGGATAGGATTAGTCCATGATTGGTCCAGGAGATTCATGGCTCCTGGAACTGGAAAGAAGGTGGAAGAAAAGTTCTTGTCAGGCCAGCTGTGCAACTGCACACGGATGATGCAGTAAAAATATTTGCCAGTGGGCTCAGGAGTGTAAGTAAAAGCTATGATTCACATATGTTAAGAGAAGGAAAAGAAAATATAGTAGTCAATGTATATTATATACATGGTCTAAAGGAACAGTGCAGTTACCATGTCTCAGACAAGTTTACAAACATTACTAATCCTCTCACTTCTGAGAAAGTTACATTGACTGTTAACAAGATAGGGAAGAAATTCAGAGTGTACACACAAGCATGACATATTTCTAAGCACTGATGATAAAACTGGTGCTAAGTACTGATAACTTGAAATTACCATTATACAGCAGAGCAGCACTTATTTTTCTCCCGTGCTTAGATTTGCAAAACTTACCTACAGATTGTCTCATGCAAGAGAGAATTTGTTTTTACGCCCTCAAAACTTGACAATACTTTGGTTGCTAGCATACTGTCCATCATACTTACTAAAACTACTTAATTGCTTCTTTAAAATCCCCAATCTATAACCATCTTGACTTTCACCAAGAATGAAAGTTCTTCTTGGCTCTCTAGGGGAGGAAGGGAAAGTGAAGACATCATCAATGGGAATGTGAAACTTTGGAACGGGATTAAAGGCACTACAATACACATTGCTGTGGTGATGATCAGAAGCTTCCAACAGAGGTTTGTCTCCAGAGCTCAAGACCCTAATGATGCTACAAAAGTATCTCATTAAATAGCCACATTCAGAAGATTACTTTAAAAACAAGTTCAGATGTATGAGGCACAACTTTCTTTAAATGGCTGCTGAAAATTTTTAGAGACTAGCCTTTCTTGCTAGCAAATATATATTAAACCTCAAGCTATTACTAGGATGATTTTATCTTAGTGAGTGTGTCATCCAACTGATATTTTATAGGATAGGTTGGGAATTTTACAACAGAAAGTATTTTTAGTCAGAAGATGCAGCTTTATAAAAACCACAGCTTTTAATGGAAATATACATAGCAGCTTAGATACAGATGGAATTTCCATGTCAAAAAATCAAAGAGCTAGAGAAGCTTAAGTCATAACAGCCTTCAGGCTTGGCTCGCTTATCTGGCTGTGGGAAATGATGACTGAGATTTCTGGATATGCATGACTCTGCCTGAAGACGTGAAGATCTGTTTTCTACCTGCAAGGAAAGTAGTCCTTTCACCCAGCAGTGCTGGGATGAGTTGTTTTTCATCTGTAAACAAGAGAGAGAGAAAAAGAGGCTTGTTCTGCAGCCCAGTGGTCATATCTCACATATACAGTGCCAAAGAGATAAAATGTGACAAGAACACCAACATACAAGAAAAGAAACCAAAGTTCATGTCTCTGGTTGGAATATGGCAGAGCAGATTCAAACACTGATCTGGCTTGTCTTATCTGATAGCTGATTGCATCATGACTGCAACCAGACACAGGATGGATGGGGAAAACACTTGGCAGCAGACAGCCTCAGAACAGGGTATTCCAAAGATATAAAGGACTACAAATGGAGGAGAACTCAGGAAGGAAAAAGTATTTAATCTTTCCAAGGGAGTGACTGACCATGAAAGCAGACACATTCTAGAGAAACACTGTGTGAACTGTAAGAAAATGAGGCTTTTGCTTCCATATATTTTATCTCTTGAAAAGACCGCAGCCATTTCAGATTTTCTCCAGGTATTCAAAATTGCTAAGTAAGCATGTCATTGCAAAAAAAGGACATGCTGTAGCAAGATAATAAATGTAACTTGCTTAACAACCATGTTATCTCGTATGACCAGGCACAAGAGTAGATAGCATAATCTGAGTATCAGCATGCCTTACGCAAAGGGTATAACAAGCTGTAGGTAACACGCTTTGAATTTTCATATATCCATTCGCAATGTAACCACCCCCCTTGAAAAATACATATAGCCAGTCAGCTATTAAATACAAAATTTGTCACAGAAAGTTTATTACGAAAAATGAAGCCTCATACCTGGTAAAGAAGGGTCACCCATCCTATCCTTCAGTGCTGCAAAAATATCTTTGGTAATTGTACTGCCATAAATGAGTATTTGCTTAGTTTATGCTTTGTTCCCCATTACGAAGTATCATGACAGGTGTGATTTTTGTACCTTGTATTGCAGTAACACCTGACCTTCACATTAATGTCTTCATACTGATGCTAGCTGAAAGCCCTTCCCTACTGCAATACTTAAAATTCTTTTGTCTGCTTGGTTTCTGTCCGATTTAAGATAGAAGGTCCAGGGTTCATTCTGAAGCAAAGCAAGAATACTTTTCAAATATTTCCTATCTGGCTTTCATTTTCATACACATCAAAGTTGTTCTTAGACATACTATGTTGTTTGTACCAGAAATAGTAATAGATAACGCTGTTAATCTTTTTTCTGGTCATATTTTATATTTAAAATCCAGTTACAAATGGTTTTAAGTAGATTAAAATTGTTATTTTAGAGTCAATCGCTTACCATGGGGCCTGATAAGTTGCTTTGAAAATATCGTTTGCTGCCTTCCAAAATACAATATACTGATTTTCTGTAGCCAGGTAACATGTTTATAATATTAATTAATCATTACCTAGCATCTTATACATTTATTTTTATTCTCTATACTAAGCCACTTAGACTTAGTGTAAATAATAACATATTTCTATTCCACGCCATCCCTTTTCATCAACCAGACATCCATCTTTTGATTATTTTTTAACTGGTGCATTTTCTCTATGAATTCTGACTGAATGAAATATACCCTTCCACCTAGGTAAAACACAGACTATGGATTCTTTAATTCTCACTTGTATACTTTTAAAACGAGGGAGTTACATGATATATAAATCTTGTCCTGATCCTTGGCCCAGGAATGTACTTCACCCCAGGGTCTTCATCACTAATGTAAACTCACCAACTAGTTGCAGTAAGGGTGGAAGGAGATCGTGTTAGGTGAACCCAGCTGGTTTTTAGCTACTGGGGCTGGAGCACAGGGAGCTGGTGTTGTTTGTCAGAAACACTTGTGCTTTGCCTTATCCTGTGTTTGTAGGGTGTAGATAGCCTCTTAGGTGACAGCCAGTTCAAACCAGGATTTAATCTCCACTGTCATTTGCTGCATGGGATGAACAGAACCAAACATCGAGCTGAGCTCACCCAGTGGTCCTGTACAGGTGGCCCATGGTGTCCTGCTCAGTCTAGTGGAGTAGGAGCCTTTTCTGCTCCAGCCCAGAGAAGTGCTGAGGAGTGGATGCATCTACCAAATACAGGTGTCCAGCAACACTGAGACACTTCTGGTCCTCTACTAAACAATGACTGCAACAGTAGTGTAAGCATCTATGAACCATCTTAATTGGTGGAATGTGCAAATCAATTTCATTTCTATTTGCTGTTTAAAGACTCTATCTTCAAAGGAAAATAAGATTTCCTCTGCTTAGAGGGCATCTGAATGCTATATATGATTCTCTGTATTTATATTCTGAAAAAGCTCTGAAGAAGTATTTCAACAAATGAGAAGAGCTGGGCTTATATACGAGCTAATTGGCATTCACAGTGTGCCCTGCCTTGTAAGAATATATTTGACTTGCTTCTTTCCTTTGCTAATATGTTTTACTCGTGTGATATTAGAAATGATGGCTCAAAAAAATATCAGGTTTTTTATACTGCAATCTTCAGTGTGGACATTCTGAGAAATATATTTCTGAAATTTCTCTTTTCGTCCTTCAAAAATTGTTTGGGTTTTTTATGTCAGCATGTCTGGAAGAGTCATGTAACTACCACTGAATGGCACTATATTCTCCAGATGCAATAAACGTTACGGTATTTTATTTCCTATTTTCTGTGGCGGAAATGACTTTTTAAAGCCTCTTATGATTTTGCAAGAAATAAAAAAGAGAAGATAAATTAGTTCCTGCAAATTGTACATTTCTACTGCATTCATTTTAGTGAAAATGTGCCAGTTTCCAAAGAAGTGAAAGAGAGGTTTTTCAATTGTAGTGTTCTCCTTTAATTAGCTTTAATCAGGTATTTTATAGCATGTTGTATGTACACACATGGGTGTTCAATAAAATTCTTATTACTGTCCTCTTAAAGGTACATAGAAACACAGAAACAGGTATTACATTTCCTCCAATCTATTGTAATATTTTTAAAGTACAGGCAGATTTTAGTTCAGTCATGAAAAAGAGCTCAGTTTTGCTTCCACAAACCTATGTGGAAAACTCTGATAGAGTTGTAAGAATTTAGACTAATTCTTAAACACTTAGTTTGCTTAACTCTACAAACCATACCATTGATAATAACAATTAAAAAATCTTGTGTGCTGGAACTAGCCCTGAAGAGATAATATAATGATTAAATAGCTCCAGATAGGTTTTTAAAACTTTTAATTATTTGATGAAACATTCTACTATTTTCTAGAAATGTGCCTTGTAACCCATGGCTATTGCTGTTCTTTCAAAATTCTACTAAAATATATTTTAGAAGATATTTTATCTACATTGTTTACTTGCCTCTTGCCTCCAATAATTATTAGGACTGTATGAAAAGGAAGGGATTGTTTAGCTTGGATCCATGATAACTCCTCAGAGTCTAGACTCTGTCTGTGTAGTACATATCACCTTTATGAGAATCTGTAAAGCTTTTCTCTCACATTTCATGAACTGTAGAGATAAAGTCATCCTGTAATACAAAATAGGTATTATAGCCCTTGAAAAGAGCTGTTTCAAAACCTTTTAAAAGAAAGCCCCCTCCCCTCCCCTGCATTCGTAAGGGTAGATTTTCAAGGTATTGCTCTCCATATGAATTTGAAGAATTAATCAACAGTTTTAGATGGATTCCATTTTATTTGAATCATCAAGAAGAAAGTGTTAAGGCCAGCTGTCAAATTAATTTTTCTTTCACTCAGACTGGATAAAGAGAGCTTGTGATTTTCTTGCTGGCCCTGCACAAAAGTGAATCTGCATATGAAAACACTGAGGTTTTGGAAGAGTTAGTTAGACTATTTTTTGCATACTGTGAAATCCAACTGGCATTTGGAGAGTTGCTAAATTTTTATCTTGCAAATCGGTTGTTGTATGATTTCTCCTAAAGCCATTTAAGTTCAAGCCCCAGAAGAAAATGTCTTGGTATTAGTATGTGTCCATCTTTTACAGCACAACTGACAAAGTAGAAAAGATAATATATATCATGAAATTTATTTTCAAGCTGTCATATTATGATTTTTCTTATTTATAAGAAATCTTTTCTTATTTATAAGAAAATGGGGCCACATGTGGTATGGATGTGTAATCATTTCCATGTTTTCCACTTCTCCTTGTCACCTTCTGGTCAGTACAGAGGTGCTGACACTGTTCCTCTTCTCCCTTCAACAATGCAGGTTGTTGTTTCCCAGCCACATGTCTCAGTCCTCAGTATCATGTCATTTATCCAGTGCCAAACCAGAGAAAGCTTGAGGTAGTGCTGGGAAAGCTGTTGAAGATATCTACTCCCTGAAGTCCATCCTCTTGCCGAAAGGTACTGTCACTTTTCCTACAAGCGAGATTCCTAACATCAGTTTGTCTACCGTTTTAAAAACATCCAATAATAGAGACTGCACAACCTCCAAGGCAACGCACCTACCAGTGCTCACTATCCTTATCATCAGGACATGCATCAAGGGCTAATACACTGAACTCCTTTGATTCTGTTTAATTCCATTAATTTTGTATTGTCCTTTCATTTTTCGTCTCTCTTAATTTAAGAAAAAAAAAATCTTTTAATTGTTTTTTAATTACAAAATCAGGAACTGCTTTATGCCAGCTAAGTTCTCTAAAGTGCCAAGTGGAACAGGGGGACTATTTTAAATGGCCTATATTTAAGACTCCTATTTATATGTCTGTGTGTGATGTTTGCCTTTTTTTGCACAATGCTGATTCATGTTCTTCTTCCTTGTGATTCTCAGATTGCTTTCTGCAGAGCTGCTGCCAAATCAGTCATCTCCCTTCCTGCATTTGTTCCCAGTCAGTTGTGCTTGCCTCTGTTGGACTGAATTGGCAGAGATGGGAAAGGTCAGATGGACTTCACACATTTGTCAGGATCACTCTCAAGTTTGAGCCAGTTCACTGGCAGCCTTGCAGTCCCTCCAAGCTTGATATCATCTGCAAAATGAAAAATGTGGCCTCTGCTCAATTATCCCATTGATTAGAGTGTCGGTCTCTGGGCAGACCTTCTGCAGAACAGCAGTCAATACCTCCTTCTCCTTGGGCAGGGAACAATTGATAATGACTTTGTGAATAGAATTTTCCAAACACTTTTGCACTCACTTCACAGACATTTCATCTAGACCATGTTTCCCTTCTTTGCTTGAAGGAATGTAAGGCTGAGTCAAATATTCACCGAGTACAAGATACATAATAGTCACTGCTTCTCCTCTAGCTATAGCACTACCTCCAGATGTGACCTGGCTTCTCCTTTTCTTCCAGTTTTGAACAGCCAGCAGATCACCAGGCTGAGAAAGGCAAATGGAGGTAAACAAGGGAAATCTATGTTTTGATCAGTATATTGCCCCCAACATCTAAGTAAAGAGCAATTTGTTTAAGAATCCTATGCAAAGACTCTGCTGACTATGTGCTACCTTTATTCAAAGGTAAGCAGTCATTCCAGATTGCTTAAAATAGAGAAATTTGGGGGAACACTCTGCATAAACTGCTGGGGATCTGACACCTACCAGCAGGCTGAGCTGCTGGAGTGTACTTCACAGAAAAAATAACCACCTGAATAACTGTGCCCAGTTAACAAGTGATAGCTGCTACAGGTGATAATAACAGGTCATGTTACTGATTCATGAGACCTGAGAAGACCTTAAGGAGGTAAAAGCCCAGTGGGCTGAGCTCCAGCAGTGTCCAGAAAACTTCCCAGCTGGTGGGAGCTCTCTGTTGTGTCTGGCATTGCCACAACTGCTCCTGGTATATCCACCTCTGGACTGGTGTGTGCAGTCCAAGAAGAAACTTGGCTAACTGCAAAAAGTTTGAGAAAGTTAAAATGGATGAGAAGACAAGAAAATATAGTGGAAAAACTCAAGCATTTCAAACTACATAGGTGAAAGAAAAGAGTGGTTGTAAGGTGGTTGGATCAGAGTCTATCTGCACAGACAACAACAATGCAGCAGAGGGAATCTTGCAAAGAAAAAGTTAATTGGTGCTGGAAGCTGAATCTAGACAATTCACCTAATAAATAATGAAACTCTTATCCATTGAAAACTTATTTGTGCTGAGTTCTCCATCAAGGGCAATTGTGAAATCCAGACTAGTTTGTTTTTCTACAAGTTGAGCAGTAGCTCAGAAATCACATGGTCCTTGTTACTTAGATGAAATTACTAGGGCTATCACCTGTATGGTTATGTCCTGACTTTGATTCTGTTCATGCACAAACAGATCAAATGTCATTCTCACATCTCAGTGTGTGTAGAAATTGCTGTAGAGCTTTTATCCAACATTTAAGAGAAGAGGCTGAATAGGAGAGCATCTTTACAGGGGGAGTCTTGGCACTCCTGCTGGCCCACTGGCCCTCTTGAGTTCCACCATTTCTGCAGTGGCAGGACAGATTCAATCCCCTAATTCCTATGAGGAAAGGAGGTATAGAACTGAACAGCCATACAGCTGCCACCACATCACAAGTCCTGGAGGGTGTGCCTCACAGCAGTTGCTGCCAAATGGGGGCTGTGAGCCCCTTGGTAGCCCAGTGCTCCTGGAAGCCTGTGGCTGTGGAGCTGTGAACACAGTACAAAGATGTATGTGCTGAGCTCTGTATTTTGCACAGGAGAAAAGGCTTGGGAGAGATCAGAGGAGAACTAGAGGCAGTTGTTTTCAAAGGAGGATAGAGAGAAGGAAGAATCACCGCAACCTCTGAGGTGAGTAGCATGTAGTAACACCAGACATGTACCTGTAAGAGCAGGTCCAGAGAAGGAACATGGAAATGATCAGATGGCTAGAGCACCTCTCCTACGAAGAAAAACGGAGACAGCTGGGGTTGCCCAGCCTAGAGTAAAAGGCACTGGCAGGACCTTACTGCAACTTTTCAATATATGAAGGAGGCATATAGGAAAGACAGAGAAAGACCCAGGTCCTGTAGTGACAGGACAAGGGGTAATGGTTTTAAACCAAAAGAGGGTAGAATTAGATTGTATATAAGGAAGAATTTTTTTATGCTGAGGATGCTGAAACACTGGAAGAGGTTGCCCAGAGAAGTTGTGGATGCTCCCTCCCTGGTAGTGTTTAAAGTCAGATTTGACAGAGCTCTGAGCAACCTGGTCTAGTGGAAGATGTCCCTGCTAATGGCAGAAGGGGGGTTGGATGAGATGATGGTTCTGTGACTCTATACAAGTCACAGTGGGCTTCTGGGGAGCTCATGTCTGATAATAGTATGCCATTAACAGGAAGCTCATTTTTGCCTGTTCCTACTGTTGTAACATTTTGAACACACCGAACTTTTACTATGCACCATCACTCAAAATTAAGTCAAAATACACAGGAAGTGTGTAATTAAAAAGAAGACCTCTGTCAAATATAAGGGGCCCCAAAATAGAGAAGTTTGGATGTCTTAAGAATGTTTTATTAATAGCGACATTAGGAAGTGGCATGACTAAAGGAAGAAAACCCTAGAGGCCAGTGTCTAAGAAGCTTTTTAGCCACAAATACTGAGCCATTTCTAAACAGTTTTTTATTGAGTTTTCAGGAGAAAGGATGAGACTAACGTTGAGATAACTTTGTTGAAACTGTTCCACCTTGATCAAATAGATTTTCTTTTGCCAAAGCAGTAACTACAATGTAGGTGCTCCACCTTCCACATACAACCTAGCTATCATCTCTCTCTGATCCAACAAATAAGATACATACCGAAAAGAAAGGATACGTGAGTTCCAAGTCTTGCTTCAGCAGCTGTAGTTGCCTGTTGCATCCTATGGTATGCTTCATACAAGACAAGAGCAGCCCACCTTGGATACACAATAGCATTGTGTTGGAGCTGTTCTTCTGGGAGGGAGAGAGTGAGGGAGATGTTTTTAAGTGCTGGAGGGCTTTGAAGGTGCTTTTTTTTATTCATTAGGCTGAGCCCCTGGGGCATTACAAAAGCACACGTCTCCTTCACTGATGCTGTGAATTAATGACCTCATTCCTTAGATTTTGTTACACATGATCCATTCTGTTCACTGACAAAAGAATAAAAGGTGGGGGTTTTTTTTCAGATTGACATTAAACAGTGATTCTTCTTCACCTTTTTGGCCCTGAATCAGCAAATTGGTTGATTTATGCCGTTCTGCCATTGCACCTCTCAAGGCTGCACACAGCTGAGGATTTCTAGACAAGTTTATGCTGAAGCACAGCTTTTCCCCTCGAACACCACAAAGCAGGCCCCAGATCAGGAAGCTCTAGCAGTCAAGGACCATCTTTACATTCTTTGTCTTATATGACTAGGACCGGACTCCTCATTTACTCCCACAGAATCATGCAAAAATGTTAATCAGGTGAATTGCCTACAGAAAGTTGGCTTTTACCACTTACTGACTACCTCACCTTGTCCTCACTCTTCTCATTTCCCTGCCCATTATTTTGCAGCTTTATGCACTTTAAACTGTGAGCAAGTGTATGAGTTGCATGGAGCAGAAGTCTTAAGAAGGACTCTATTTCCCTTCTTCTCCCAGGAAGCAAATAGCTAACTGCTGTCCTCCAGCACAGGTGGCATTTTTCCTCTCCACCTATCAAACCCCACATTGAGGTGGCGGACACAAGTCCCAACCTCTCCCTTCCTACCTGCCTGTATAAAAGACAAGTGTGTGAAAATGAAAGCTGTGTTGTGCCAAGCACAACCTGAAATGCAGGCATGTCTTTTATTAGTGTTCTTCTGAATAAGGGAGCCACACTCCATACCTAAGATGAGTTAAAAAGCCACAATGCAGGTCCTCAGCACCTTGGCAAATTGTAGTAAGGGAAAGGAAAGAGATTAGCCTGTGTTGTATAACCATCTCTCTGTAATATTAAAGATATCCATTATATCTGGCAATGGCCATGACATTTTTCTTATCCTTTCAAAATATTGAGTGAATTCACAAATGACTTTCAATAACCCATTTGTATTCATTTTCTTTTTCTAAAATAAACTTGTCTAGGAAAAATAATGAATACCACATTCATTACAATAGCAGCCTTTGGAAGACACATTCTGCCTGACACATTTCTTTACATCCAAAGAGTATGATAAGATAAATTCCATTTTCAAGCAGCTGAATGGTATTACAGTCCCATTAATTTCAATAGCTAAGCCACAGGAAGAAGCATTTCCTGTAAACTCTTTTAGTTTGGTTTGGATGCACAATAGGAAATCTTACTGGAGATTAAAATGGCATCTGTGCATTTTTAAAGAGTTTTTCATTATATTTTGCAGTTTTGTTTTTTTTCCCTCATGCATCAAAACATAAAAAATCCCACGGCTGTGACAAATAATAGCAAAGAAGCAGTGTTTGCAGACAGCTTTGATTCCAGTCTAACTAATGTATTTGCCAGCATTTTGGCAAAATTTGGCTGCCTGCTGTAGAGCTGTGGAAACCATAAATTCCTTCCATGTGGAATAAAAGGTACTAAATATAGTCACTACCGGCATGAAGCAAGAGATTAAGAGGAATATTTTGAGAAACAGCAAAAAGATAGCACTAAAAAAGTCTCATATTTGCAACTTTAACTATATCCTAATCCAGAGAGAATATGGATTCCTCTCTGAGGTAGAATCGGCATGAGGTGCACTACTGTAAGACTGAACTAGGAACAGTGTGAAGCCCATGGCTTCCAGTGGCCTTGAGGAAGCGTATCATCATAGGTCACACCCTTATATCTATTGGAGGTAGGGAAACACTTAAGAGATCCCTGGAGTTTCTTAATAGTAACAATGAATGGGTATGAGCTTCTACATATTCTGTTGCAACTGTTTGACTTGCAGAACTGCTTGAGAAAAGGGCTGTTTCCAGCTCTGCTCCACTAGAGAGAATTACTAGAAAGAATAAATTTGTAGAGTTTTTCTCAACTTGCAACAGAGTCAATGAAAGCTATACTTGGCAATAGAAAGTTGGTTTTCTATTCCTCAAAGCAATGGAGAAAAATAATGGCAAAACAGTATTTTAATAATCTAAAACAAAATAGCTGGTTTGAGAAGTGGAGGAATAGTGTTTTTCACATGTTATTCCTACTTTTTGGTTATTCCTCAACATTCCAGAAAACAAGTTTCTGGCACTAACACAAAACTGGCCTAATGGTCCTAAGGGTATTTGGAGCGCAATCTTCCCCATGCATTGTACAGTATTTTCTTGGCTACATTCAGCACCAAATACCTGCCAGGTATGGAAGCAGAACTAATACTATTGGTATCATATCTGGGACATGCAACAACTTCAAATCCAAGAGCATCCCTAATTATCTGGTGTTTCTGTGGTCTTGCCTCCCTGGTCATGTGAAGGGAATGTAAATAGAGCAGATCCTTCCAACTAGTGCAAACACACAGTGAAAGTGTCTGTGGGACATGGCACAGCCTCACAGCAGGAGAACCTCATCATACCTGAGGTCAGAGTGACATTTCTTCTCCCTCTGATTTTATTTTGCTGGAAATTCATGTGATTAAGGAGCCTCACTGAAAAAAAAACCCTCTAAACATGGCAAAACAAAAGAGTTTACTACCATGTTTAAGCCACAAATAGGAAAAACTTCCATCTGCAGCTGAGAGGTGGTTGAGAGGCATTTTTTTTCAGCTGGCTCACTATTTTCTGCACCTTAAGAAGTTTATTCTGCAAAAGTTAGTGCAGCCTGACTGGAACTGAGTTTGTGAGGAGTTGAAGAATATGATAAGTATCACTGGGTAGGTAAATAGAAAAATTCGGTCTGACCACAATTTTTTTTTTCCCAAACACCTTCTGTGCAATGCAACACATTGTAAGTGTCTTTTCATATGCTCTTTAGATTATACTAGAATTGTATAATTATCTGTAACTCGGACTATAGAGTAGCATCATACAATATTTATGTCCAAAGGGACCTCTGGATGCATGCTAAGGGCTTCAAAGTCAGGGCAGGTTGCAGAGGGGCAGTTGAGTTTTGAATACTTCCAAGGAGGCACATTCCACTTGCTCTCTGGGTAATCTGTTTTCCTGTTCAAATAGTAAAAAAAAACCCCAAACATATATGACAGGAATGAACTTTTTTACACATTTACGCAGTATCTAGCGGAGTACATTCTAGTGTATGGATGCTACTTTATCAGAAGTAATCTAGAAATAGTAGAAATGTTATTGTAAAATGCATCCAATTGCATTAATTATTTAGATACTATTGCAGTGCCTCACATTTACTATGGAGAAACTCAAGATTTAATTGGCAGCAATGACAAATTCTGCCCTGTATACCTAAGAATTTTCTCTGTTGTGGTGTTATATACACCGCCTGGTCCCAGAGTCCATCCACACAGCACTGAAATACCTCTTTTTTTCATACTGGCTAATAAGTTTAACACCCTGTGAGACAGGCTATATTTTAAGACAGTAACTTTCAAAGTGAGCTCTTCTGGGAAGGTCACAAACCACTTTGTTCAACTGGTGATTGTTAAAATCCAGAGTGAACACGATGCCTCTGCAACCAGGATTACTGCACTATCAAAAATCACTCATTCTTGGAAACTTCCACAAATACCTGGACTCAGCTATGAAAAGACTTATGTCCCAAATATATCTCTGGAGCACAGGGCCTCATTTTTTCAGCCACTTAATGTCTCACTGAGGGATGAGTACCTCCAGCTGATGGTGAGCCAATGGAAAATGAGGGTACTCCATATATGATCGTTAGTCTCCCAAGTGGTATTTTGCTTGGAACAGTCCAATATTATTAGTTTCTAAAAGAAGTGTCCCTATGTGTTTGCTGCAAGCAAAGTCTCTTAATAGTTTATCACAATCCTAATTTCCCATTTAAATTAATGGAATAGTAGCACCATTTACTTTAATGGCTCGCATAATATGTGGTATCATTTCTTGCACAAGTTGCTTCCCACAGCTAAGCTGCTACTGCACAAAATTATACCAAAACCCCTATTTATTTTAATGGTATTTAATGAAAGATATTTAGTTGTGCTCTGTACTTCTTGGAAAATCTGCCACTCTACTACACAGCAAAGGAACTGCCTTTATTGATATACATCTTATATAGTAAAAGAGAAGGGTGGTTTTAATGAATTTGTGGGATTTTTGCTGACTGTGTTTTGTTTGGTTTTTTCCTGTTGGTGCTGCTGCTGCCATGTGTGATGCTCAGAAGTAGCTACTCACAAGGGAATATATTGTTCACATATCACTCATTTGTGCTAAGGGGTCAAGAATAGAGGAAATGCTGATAATTCATATGCCAAAATAAGACAAAGATCTTCCAACCTCAGGACAGACAGCTACAGCCACTAGTCAATAGTGGTCGCTTTATCATAACAACAGAAATATAACTGTTTCTCACCCTGAAACATGTGGGACAAGCTCAGTGATCACAGAAACAACACGAGACTGCCAAGAAGCAGATATTTCTGGAGTGGTTTCCTTAGTCAGAAAAGACACTGCACCAGCCATCAGATGGAAAAAGAGCTAGGAAACACTGAAGAGAACCAAATTTATATGGTTAGTTCCACAAAACTTTGAATGTCATCTTGAAATTATTGTTTTACCTGCAGGCTCCAGTCAAATGAAGGTTTGCTTCTGTCAGGTTTTACCATTTAAGAAATCAGTATTCTGCTTGTGAATACCACTCATAATCCAGAGCCATTTGGCTTCAGGCTATTTGGCATGAAAGTGCTCTGTTTCATGTTAGCGGTCTGCTCCCCCTTGAGTTGGAGGCAGCAAACAGATGCCGGAGGACTTCATGAGAAAATGAACCAGAGCCAAAAACCAGATTCAATGAGGCTTATTCAATCACTGATTTATTGATCTGGCACATTGGAAGATGCAGAGATCCTACTGTGACCGTTAAAGTAACATGTATTGCAACTTCAAAATCTCCCTCTATTCAAAGCACAAATTCACTATGCAGCTAAATTAGCTATAAGCAGCACAGGCCGCCTTTCTTCTGAATATGACCTTCTTAGGGCATTCTTTATTAAATGGTTATTGTACATAAATAGAAAGCGTGCTAGACAACACACTCTAACATAGCTTACTCAAAGTTAGCATTTGCAGTTACAACTTTATTTTTTTCTAATTCAATTTTCTAATTCTAATTAAAACTCATTTTTTTCTAATTTCTTCCCATATTCAACCTTTGCATATAGAAATCTTCATTAAAAATAATATATATTCCTCTTAACTTTTTCTCATAGCAGAGTCAAATCAATGCTAGGCAGAGACTAAAGCAGGTCTGAAAAATAGCAGCTTTATAAGTCATTATCTCAGAGACTTGCAAATACGCAAGCCAGGATTCTTACTGCTCTATGGAGCTCAGCTCCAGAAGAAGGGAGCAGGTAAGGTGCTTCACTCTCACAGCAGCCTGTCTTATTTATACACTAAAGATATGCTATGGAGTTTTAAGGCATACCTTTGAGGCATCCGCATGTTCCTAGGGATTAAGGAAACTGGATGCAGTAATAAATTCTCTGTTCATTTAATTCCACCCAAGTCAACAGAATTAAGCCAGCAGAAGTTGCTGCCTGTACTTTTAAGGTCAGGGAGATCCCAAAGTGCTGAGATCTTACATGATACACACCAGAGAGTTTTCTGACTGCAGAAGAATAATTTTTTGCGTGTGTGCTAAACAAGCTAAAACCGTCAGCCTGAGCATCCCTGTGCATTTTGGAAGGATGTGTAGTCTTGATTACAATTCCCATGCAGTTTTGAATTTGCCATTTTCCTAAGTGAATTATTCTACTGATTAATAGGAGTGATACTTAAAATGTTTCACTTTACTGCCAACTTTAATTTTAACAAAGATTTAATAACTTCAGACTCGCCATCTCAGAAATGGGGCTGGAAAGGACCTGAAGTACTGATTATGTACGAGCCACACTGTTTAAACCCAGAGTAAAATAACAAGCCATTATAGCACAAACATAAATACAAAGACTTAATAGCTGGAGAACATAACAAGTTACACTTACAGAAGGGAAATCATAGCACTCACCAGTTTATTATATACAGTTTTTATGTGGACTCTGCAGAAACTGAATTTGCCTCATTAGGAGCAAAGAAACCATAAAAAGTATGTGATGGAAAAAAGTAGTTTTGTTGCAAATAGATCATTAAATAATGCTCGCTGTCATAAAATATAGTGATTACATGTCTTGACACACGATTATTGCTTATTACATTAAAATGATCATATGTACCCAATAGAGAAAGTATGGGTTATTATCATAAAAGTGGGATGTTATTATATCTAACCTTCAGTATTATTTTAACACCTAAAATTCACTTTTAAGTTTTTTATAAATGACATGTTTTCAATAAATTTTCGAACATTTTCATATTTCCCTAATTCTGTGTAAGATATGTTCAATATCCTGGGAACAACTTGTACAATTTCCTCCTGCTTCTGTAGAAGTATCATTTTAAATGGGCCTTCTAATTAGGTCAAATGTGTTAAAAAATCTGGAAAGGCTGAAATCCTGCCTAAATGAGGACAGCTTCTCTTTGATGTGGTAATTAAGTTTTAGTAGAACTGTAGCAATAATTCAGAAGCCTGAAGAGTAGAGACAGAAAATATTTAAGTGGTCAAATGCTTTATTAACGTACTGAGTAGTAAGGAAGAAGAGAGAGAGAATGTAGTGGTAGAAAGAGGAAAGCAGGAAGGTGAAAAAACAAGAAAGGCAGAGAGGACAAAATACTGTGAAGGAAAAGAGAAAGAAAACAATATCAAGGAAGGAAAGAAAAGAGAAAAAACAAAAGTGTAAGAAAAGGAAGAAAGGGAAGATGGGGAGGTGAGATCTGGATAACAAAATGGAAAGGAAAATGAGATGGAAACATATGACAAGACAGAAAATGTGAAAAATGAAGTTTATTTTTTAAAGTATGTGTGTCAGCCATAGCAGAATTTGGCAGGAGAGGAAATTCAAAGCAACAGTAGCTCAGGAGGAAATTATCTATTAAAGCAAGGCTCTCACTGTCTTCTGTAGGACAACTAATAAATTGTCCAGATAACCATCTGCGTATGCTCACAGCTTGCCTGCAGGAACTTTTACCATCCTTTACATTAATGCAGTCTAATGGCATCTGCTTGAGGTAAGCATCGCTTCTTGTCATCTCTCTGCTGAACAGCCAGCGATACAGGAACAAAGTGGATTTTTGTCATTCACATGTCATGCAATATGTTTTGCTGTTGCCAAAATCAGAGCTCTGATCCAATAACTCCCAGGCTTCCAGACCATGTTCACTGTCTGAATACAATCACTTGGAATCATCACAGGACAATAAGAAGATTGCTAGCAGGCAATCTCATCAGCAAAAACATCTAATATATACAATTTAAAGATTCTTTTCCATGGCACCAGCTACAGTAATTATCTAAGAATGGCGCTGTGTGAAAAGTACATAGCAAATTAGTAGTATCAAAAGCTTAAAAAGATTGCCAGGCAACCATCGCTTTGCATCATTCAGAGATTGGTTTGTGCGAAGGCACTTTATTCTGACTTGGATGATTACAGCCTTTCTCCATCACCCGTACACATTAGGAACTGGAAGTGGGGTTACCACCTGCCTGCTCCATTAGTAGCAAGACAATTCCTGCTTTTCATTCTTTGTTTTGCATACTCAGTGCTGGTGCCCAAAGAGTGGGAGAAGAGAAAATTCAATAGTGAAGCCTAATTGCCTTTGCTTTATAATTTGAGCTGGAAAAAATGTTGCATAGAAAGCAGAAAAATGCTCAAGATCCCTGGGATACTAGAGAGCTAAACATTTGAAACTAGGCTGTGTGTACATCCTCCTTCCATCTCCTGATTAGCTATTCTGAAAGATTACTGAAATGAGAAAAACAGAGCATCTCTCCATACTAGAAATTAGAGTAGGAGTTGAAATAGCTTCCTGTTATTACTTTTGTCAGCATTTTTGTAGCACTTTTTGACTTCACTCAGTCTCATCGTGCTAAGGGCTTTTGAAATTGGGCCTGCAAGTTCTGATAAATTTGTACTTCACACAGGTGCAACTATGGCTTAGTATGGTAAGACTTTTGGCTTGTGTGTCCTGAAGTTTAAGACTACAGAGAAAAGCAGAAGTGGTCAGCATGGACAAGAAGACAAACCACATGTGGGCAGTATAAAGATCTACTTTCTTGAAAGCATGAGACTCATAACCAATTTTTTCTAAAAGAGTTGGTAAGCAATCATCAAGATTCAAGGGAACTTTGACATCCAGGAAAGATAGTGATTAAATTTAAGGTCCCAGTTCTCATCTGGTGTTTCTATGTCTAAGAGGAAATTAGAAAATTATTTCACATGAAAGTGACTTACAGAATAAATTGTTGCTTCTCCAGGCAATCCAGTGGGGTAGAATACAGTCAAGAAACGTTCCGATAGGTCACTTGCACGTCCTACAGATGAGAAGGGAAACTCATTTGGTTCCAGAATGCAGTTAGGCTAATGCTAGTGTTCAGTAATAATGAGATGTGTAATTCTTATGGGATTACAACCCAAGCCCACAGAAATCTCACAGATCACTGTCACATGCTTTTAGGCCTTCTTATTTGGACTTTCTCTTAGGCAAAAGAAAAACAGCCCACAGTGAAATCCTAATACCTGTCTGATTCCTTTAATATTCCTCCAAAATAGATTATGAATTAAAGAAAATTAAAAGGGAAATTGTGGAAGTAGTTGAAAATATTTCTTAGAAAAACTGGGCAGACATTAAAAACAACAGCATAACTCTAAAAAGTCATTGGGAGCATTCCGCATTAAGGATGCCAAACAAATCAAGGTTGGAATTCAATGTCACAAATATTTAAAGTCTGACCTAGTGCCTATTGTATTTCTCTCTTCACTCTAAAAAGATCAGGCCCTACCAACCTCCTTGTCAATGCATTTGTTTGGATTTCACCTTAGAATTAGGCTTCCTTTTAATAAGCATACAAATTTATTCTATGCTTGTCGTAAAATAACAAAAGTTAATGTTCTCTCAAAGAGTAAACCCCCCAAGATTTCATAATTGTTAACAATATCTTAGTTTTGAATGTTTTCTCATCTTCCACCATGCCCAGCAGAGAAGGAAATCAAACCACTGCATGTCCAGCACTAACTGGATGATAGGGGAATGTAACACTGAAAAATCTCTCAAGGCTGAGAAGGCTTCTTATTTTGTCATACAAATGTTATATAACTGTAATTAAAATGGGGAAAAGATGCATTCATAATCGTGCTAGGGATAAGACATCATTAGGACAATCTCAAGCCCAAGCCTCAAAGCATGTCCATTGAGGCACTTCTGCACAGGCAAAGCTGTAAGTCTCATGGGCTTTGCCTCTAACGGTGAGTTCTAACCATTTTCAAAGGTGGAGATAAGATACCCTGAGCTGTTGGTGTTTATTTATTTATTTTTGTAATTTAGAGCGATGTTGTGTAGTAATTTAAAAAACTATCTGCTTAAGGCAAGCCAACTGGGCTGCCAACAGAAATATTCCACATGTATGCTCTTCTACCTGACCATGGAGACCATTTCACTGGTATATATTGAGGATTACTGAGTCTTCATGCTAAGATACAGTTAAAAGATTTAAAAATTGGGCCTCTGTGGTATATTCATATTGTTCTGCCATTGTCTTATTCCAAATATTTGTGGGTTTTAATATTTTTCAGTACCATATATATTTCATTTTGCACATGCTGGCTTCCATCAGAATACTTTTTCAACTCTTGAATTAAAGAAGAAATGCATTTCCTAACAAGAATCAACAACAATCACCATGGTAGTAAATTCACTGGACCAAATTCAGTATGTAATTAGTAAATCAATACCAATGTTAGAAATATAAATAAATAAATAAATAAATAAATTTACAGTTATATTGTATCTCCCAGTAGAATGGTACTCGCTATACCAAAATAAAAGAAAGCGGAGGAAAAACTTACAGAGCAAATAACATGCAAAAATTGTTAACTATTCCTTTAATGATTACGAGAAAGTTTCCTATAAATAAGCTTGTAGATGGAGACTGAGCAATGGTAAAGAAGATACTTGAGTGGGTTCATCCACATATAATGACTCTCACTAGGTATTCTGGATGAACCAAGAAAAATTGACTGCTATACAGTTTCTAAATCACCACTATTTCTTTAGCTAGAGTCCAGATTTTAACACTGGAGGGGACCAGCTAGGATATTCTGTGTCCTGACACTCTGTGTATATAAACCGATATGTTATTTTTGCACATTATTATGCCTTTATGGGTTTCTTAACTTAGTGTTTTATAAAGTATCACAAGATGAATCGATCGTTCTTGTAGTGTACTTGCTATCAAAATTACACTGGCATATGCCATTTTTATATAGTTCAAGTACGGAAAATTTTATGTTGAAATGGTTCAGAACCATTCGGGATGTTTTTCCACCATTGCAAGCTGCTTCCTGCTTCCAAGACAATATCTCTAGCCATATATTAGCATCTCCTTCCATATGGTAGGCATTTGTCCCAGAGGTCTGGGCACAGTGGTACTGGCTATCACCCCAGTTCCAGCAAAAGCCTTCCAGCTGACCCAGGAGGGAAAACAAGACAGACTCTTAAAGAATATATTAATATTCACTTTTAGTTCACACAAGTAACAATCAAATGCACTTGCGTATTTTGTAGAAATAAAGAGCACCCACAAAGAATCGATGCAAAAATATATGTTCCTCAAAGTATTGTATTGAGGACCCCAGTCCTATGTCCATTTAAATTGGTGCAAAGCCTGCAGTGATGGCACCGGGAACAGACTGTCCATATGTGGCCTCATGTACTCTACAACACAAATATTGCTCTCAGCCAAGGAACTTTCCAAAGTGATCTTGAAGTGCACAGCCTCCAGATCAAACCAGACAGTCCTTCGGTCATGGCTTGAGCTATCCTGAAGGATCCCACTATACCACCCTACACACCACCTATGGATTTCATTATTTAGGGCATGTCCAAGAGAACACTATAAGCATTTAATTTTTTTAACTTTTGAAGTAGCCTGAAATGTATTTACCCAGGTTAACAATTAATGGGATGAGGGTGGTTCAGAGTCCCAGTAATCACTGAAGCTAAACACACTTTGTACACACTTCGTGTACAGGTCTTGACTTGTTTTTCTCAGTCTTGTCCTGGTTCGCTGACTACAATGCAAAAGGAATTTTAGAGATATCTAGTCAATCTTTGGTAAGCCTGCCGGGTACTTTTTAAAGATTTTTACTGTGAAAAAATCACAGAAAATGATAAGTTATCTTCAAAATGTTGAACTTCAGCTCATCCTCAGGAAATTAAGCCATAACTCTATGACACATTACTGCAAAGAGTATGTAATGTACCTCTACCATTTCCATTTTGTGCTATGTGGTTGTGGTTGTTATTTGTATTCTTCTTAAGCACAGATGCTTTCTAAAGCTCACAGACTTTAATGACATTTCCATAATAGACAAAATCTGTGGATTGTGATAGTTTTACAAGAGGAGCTAAACAAAATGGTTCTAGCAAATAGCTTTACTGTTTCCTAGCTCATCACATCTAAAATTGGGAAAATGAAGTCTCAAAAACAGCAGAAAGAGAAATATCATTCCTTTATATTCCACTGTTTAAAATGATCAGAAAATGTCAGGCATACTTCATACACACAAATAAAACTACCACACTTCGTTTAAACTAAGTGCATGCATCAAATGTACAACAGCAACATGTTCAATTTTTCTTGTGGTATTCAGTAAATCTGATTCTTTCTTTTATTATTTGGTTCTAGATATTTATAAGCTACATACTGATGAGAATTAACTGCCTTGTATTACCCACTGCTTCTTTATGGATCATTGTGGAAAAATAACCAAACAACAAATACAATTACTGATCCCTGATGCCTGACAAGCAAAGGAGTTCAAAGAGCTTCTTAAAACTTTGGAAATATTACTCACATTTCTTCAACTTGAAAATATAGTTATAGGAAGGTTTAAAGGCTGGTTTGCATTTACACTGCAAGTTAAAAGCAGAACTGGAAAGAAAGCCAAGCACAGTCTCAGTCCAAAAATTATGCTCTGTCCCTTAAATGTAACCCTTCTCACCACCACTGGCTTCGTTAACATCTCATGCCCTTACACAGCTGGAATTAATTGGGATATTTCCCATAATTATGAGCTACTAGATGCTTTGCATCAGGACTTTTACATTCATGCCAGGAGCTGCCTTCCAACCAGATTTGTCCAGTTCACCCAAATGGAGCTTTTGATTTCAGAGAAAACTACCCTTTTGATGCAATAGTGAGGCCACCCTTTTTGCAGAGGGACATTATTTGGGATCCAGTACTGATCTGCAATGGGCAACTGAGCTCCACCCATTGATGAGTTGATAATGACTAGGCTGAAAGCTGCTGCAATATATATGATATTGCTCAGAGAAGACAGGAGGCAAAAAAGTGAGGTGGGCAGCTTGTGGCAGAGGTGTTGAGGGAGTGCAGGCTCTAAACCCACATCTGCCCCTAGAAAACTCTTGTCACTTCACATCTGCATTTCAATTTCTATGAAAGAGAAACAGAGGAGACAAAAAAAGTCATTTGTAAAGTGCTCCAAGGTCTGCTGATTAAAAGAGTCCTGTGAGAGCTGGGTGTTACAAATATCCATACCTGCATGAGACAGGAAGGATTAAATCAGATTCATCTCTGGGGTTGCACAGCACCAGCTCCCAAACCTTATTGAAGGTGTTTGTCATGCCTAAATCCTAACATTTGATAGAATATTGGCAGATACCCAATGACGGAAAGCAGAACACCCTCTAAGATCAAAATTAAGAGGCATTCTAATATCATTGAAAGGCGTCATATCTGCTTTGATAAAAGAAATACTTTATCATAAATAAACTGGGGAATTTGTTGGCAGGAGGGGAATTTGTTAGGAAGAAAAATAATTTATTGCATTTTAAAAATACAATAAGATTAGAGGTGTATTGAAGTAATGAGAATATTCATATCGATATTAGATGGATGTATTTTTTTAAAGGGATAGGAGTTATGAGGCTCTAGGGCATACAGCACCTACAAAATTACTGAGACTAAAGAGAATTAAAAGTTAAACTTACAGAATTTATGCCTTCCTGTGTGGGCCACATTACAAAATTTACACATTCCCATGAAGGCAGGTTTTGGCTGCTGACAGAGTCAGAATACTGGACTAAAAAGCACATGTCAAGGCCATCTGGCTATTTGAAGTCAATGAATAGGTGTCCAGTGTGACTATTATTTATGATGGCACCATTCTGCATGTGGGCCAAACACAGAAAAGAATCGTCCCTGCTCTAAAGCGTTTGTAACCTGTGTTTTAGGGGGACATGGTAGGCAAGGATATTCTGGTCACAAGTTTAAATATCTTAACCCAGATGTTAATATCATTTACCAGATCAGAGAACTGTAATTTCTCAGGGAGAAATCTCTATGGTTTTGCCTTTCAAATCACCACATCCAAGATATCTGTTCAGTGGTAAAACAGACAAGTGAGAACTGCACACAGTGGTTTTTCTACTGGAATATGTTGCAGCCTTTTTTGCCAGACAATAGGCAAATTGCATCAAAGCAGAGTGGGCAGGAAACCATTTCATTTAGGTCAATGTTCTTCTAGTGGAAGTCTTTATTGGTGTAGTTTGGCTAAGTATAGACTAGCTCACATCAACACAGGAGCTAGAGCTGGCTGCAAAGACCTAATGCTTCTGGTTGTATAAGTCAACAGTAACTAATATTGTCATTCTTAGATATGTAGAAGTTCAGACTAAAGGGAACCATGAGACTGTCTCCTTGGAGCTCGTGTGTCAGTGTTGATTCTTGTTATCAAATAAGAATGTTTGATTTATTTAATGTTGGATGTATTTATTTCCAAAAGCAGTCCAGTTTTCAGTTGAAGATATGAGACACGGTGAATTCACTCCAAGGGGTTATCATCATTTCTGTTAAGTCTCTACCAGATCGAGGAGCATTTTAGGGTAGAATTTAACCCCAGCAAAATTTAAACACATGCAAGTAGACATCCACATTTGACTTGTATTTCTAGACCTCCTCTCTTACCATTGGTGATGACTGGTGATAGCAAGCTTATATGTAGACACTGCTGTGGACACCTACATTTAGGTGCCTTAAGTCATAATCAAATACTACCATATCCCATCCTTGACATCAGGTATTTTCCCAGTGAAGATATGCTCACTTGACCATTAAAACAAGCTGGTTAAATACTGAGTCACATGCTACAAACCACAGCATCACAGAAGAGTTGTGACTGGAAAGGACCCCAAAAATCCCTTCCCCAGCCCCTGCTTGAGCCAGGGTGACCTCTGAAGAGACAGCAGACTCCTCAAGGCTGTGTCCAGCTGAGGTTTGAATATCTCCAAGGACAGACATCCCACCACCTCTCTAGGCAGCCTGTGTACTTCACACTGCTGAATGTGCCTGACCTGCTTTCATCAGTACTACTTCACAAATCTTCTAAATTTTATTTGTGGTTTACTTCCAGAACGTTGATAAAATTGCTGACTGGATGCATGGCTAGTATTGATTCCTGAGGATCTTCATTAGAAAAAACATGATTTGACGGATGAGAACTGCTCTTTCTGGTATCTTTTCAGATATTACAGAATCTTCATCTAAGGTACATAAATAAGAGAGAAAAACAACATTGGGGCATCTAGGGCATGGCTTTAGCCTTGATTACATCTGATGGAACAGAACTCTGTGTGAAAATGTTTCCTGAATCAGAATTTATGATGGAGATTACTTCAGTTATGTCCAGTTGGGAACTGATGCTTATTACTTGTTCTTCTCTCAAGGAATGGAAGAAGAAAATGGGGAAAAACTGCTTTAAAACAGCCTTTGAAAAAAGTATTTGGGCTAGGATGAGGAGCTGCATTTCAGATGCATGAGGACATCTGGTCATCTCAATGACTTTTCAGAGCAGACCAGCGCCTCTTTGGGCATCTGAAACAGTTGGGTTTTCAACAGTGTTTGAACCCAGCAGCTCCTGCTGAGAAGTTTGTTGAAAGTTTCAGAGCTCAGCCCTTAAAATTTCACTCCAAATTGGATCCAAATTTTTTACGAGCTCAAATAAAATAAGTCCCAGAAAAATAAGTTGGTGATTTTTTAATGATTAAAAAATAAGTTTTCATTTTTATTTCCATGTCCAGATGTATTGTTGAACTCTTTCAAAAAACCCAGCCCAAATATGCATAGCTTTCCCAAGACAGGTTTTTATGGTAAATTTCCCATGTGCTGAGCTTCTCTCTCTTTTTCCTGCTTTTCTCTTTACAGGGGACAAAAACTAGGTCTTGGCTCTTCTCAGACCTTCTCAGTTCTCTTGAAACTTTCAGAAACATGGTATCTTTAAAATATTGTAGGCAGGCATACTGAGGGAAAGCTGGAACAATCTCATAAGCCTCACTTCTTTAAGGAAATCCAAGAGTGAAGAATAAACAAAAACTGGGAAAGATTAGATAATGGAGACAAACTGTGAGGATTCTCTTAAAAAATTATCCTCACTGATCTGCTCAGATTTGGTACCTCTTTCTCACTCTCCACATATTTCACACTAATAAAATGAAGGTTCTTTGGGGCAAGAATGCATCTGCTTTGGTTCTTTAACAAGCTCAGCAGGGAGGGTACTCTGGTAACTGGGTAATTTTTATAATAATGAATTACTTGCACCATCCACTGCAGAAGATTTTATGTCCCAATGCACTAGCCCTCAGCAATATGTATTAAAACCTTGGAGGTCTGAACCCACAGCTGAAGAACTTAAATTCTCAGGAGATATATTTTCAGTTAAAGTTTTTTGTGTTAGTACTTCAGATGTTTCAACAATAATTTGCTGAGGCATGCAGGGTATCTCAGTTATAAAGAAAACAGAGACAAATAATTTAATCTTCAGTTTGATCTTCTAGTTTCCCCAAACTTATGTTCTTTGTTGCTTCCAGAACATTTAACTAGCAAACAAATTAACAATAAGTTAGCAGCTGCTATGAAGTTTCCTTAGTTACAAGAACAACCATGTAAAGCAAAATAAACCCAGTTTGCACTGTTAGGCAGTCCAGTACAAACAATTTGGCCAACTGATAGCAAGCTTTCCTGTCCCAGAATAGTCTTTGTCATGTTTCAGTGCATCTCCATGAAGGAATAATTATTGTAAATAATTGGTAAATATTTGTGGTGCAGCAATGTCTCTGCATCCCAGCTGGCACTGTAAGCCCTTTATGAGAGTCCATGTACACATAAATAGCAAAGATGGGATGGAGTCCCAGCTCCAAAGGCTTTCAGTTTAAATTGGCAAAATAGACAAAGGCCAGGAGACAAGTAGTACTATTTTTTCCTATTTTGCATGTGGGCTACTAAAGCCTATGAAATTTATGGAAATTAATTACCAGTGGTAAATTACATGAGCAATTATCTGTGGTTTTACATTAAGTCCCTGTTAAAAGAGGAGAAAAGTCAAAGCTGCCACAGCAGAGCACACTGTTGTTGTCATGAGCCCATCAGCAATTTTGAAAGTTTATGGTTTCTTTGTTGACCTACAGAAAGCAGTATGAGGTTGACCACATACTTTACCATGATGTAGCTTGAGGTGTTTAGAAGGCCTTTCAAACAACACAGGAGTCTCCTAACCACCCCAGCCCTGCTTTGGATCGCAGAGGAGACTGCTGGGCTGTGCACACTCAAACTGGGAGACATCATTTCACTCAGCAAGGAGGAAAAAAAGCCTTACTACTTTTTTATATTCAAAACAGTATTTCAGTTCTATTTTTAAGCTAGGACCGAAATCAGAAATGCCAAGGACATGAATGCCAAGGCTGTTCTTGGTGTATGCTGCCAAACTTAACCTGCAAGGAGATGAAGAAATCCTTCAGGGCATATTACTGCACTGAGACATCAGGCCACACTTGGAGCTAAATTCTGGGAGAGCAGTTAGCCATTTGAAGCTATCTCTGACCTCAACCAAATCTTAAGGGAGTTATCAGTAACTAATCTGAATATGAAGGCAGGCACAGGAAACGTGTGAATATCTGCCCTTCCTGCACTGTTCACAAAACCCAACAATGTCCCCCTCTTTAAAAGAGATGTCTGGATGCTTGCTGTGGAGGGCATGGTTTGATTTCCAGTATTGCATTGCTGATAAAACAATCAGCATGCTGAAATCTTGGGGTTTTTTATTACTTTTTCTTTGTTTTTTTGACAGAAAATACATAATGGCTTCTACTTGTGAAGAAATATAAAAATACTGCATTTTTACATTATGTGTTTCCTTTTTGATAACACATGAAAGTATACTTTGGAATTTTGTAAATTCTTTTACTTGCTTTTAAAATCATATACATGCACTTGTAAAAGAAAATTGAATATACATTAAAAAATCTGGAAGATCAATGGTTCTTAATAGACAATAGGCTTTTTCTCCTACTACCCTCTAGGAATGAACAGCCTACATGTCATCATCAATTAGCTCCATATGACCTAAGAACAGACCGGTTCCATCTGAAATTGAGGCCAAGGGAGAGCAGAACCATGAACTCCCAATCCCTGCTTCCACAATGCAGCAACAGGAATTCACAGCTCCCAGTACAGCACAGCAAGCAGTTTCTGACCATCTGTGGGAGATGCAAGCTGCTGAAGATAATTCCTTCTCCACCACTTTCCCCTCCCCTTTTTCATATCAAATTTGTACCTTCTCAGTACTGAAAGAACTAAATATTCATACAATAAGGTGAAAAATGATCATTCAAAGGTGACAGAGGGCAAATAATTCCTATCAACAGAGTCACACAGCTGGGAAGGGAGTCTACCTTGCTCCTTGACATCAGATCAACATTTTTGTCAAATCTTTCTGATCTAGCAACAGAGGCCTCCTATGTCCAACGCTGGGGCAATGAATTACTGCCAGACCTTGACAGTTATCTTGAAACATGAGCTATGCTTGCAGGGCTAAACTGTTCTATGTTTGGACTGATTCAGATTTTCCACTGGTTCAGGTAAGACGTGAATTTAATTCCAGTCCCCATTCATTTTCCTTGGGTTGAGTGGTGAGGCACAGTGAGGGGCCATTTGCTGTACCAATACTAGCAAGTGCCAGGTATGCATCAAGAATGTTGCCCATGGAGGTTTGCTCAGGCCTTTTAGCTTACAAATCTCCTATTACTGTGGATCTTTGCTGGGCAGTATGTGTCAGCCATTTTGTGGCACAGACAAATAGGGTCTGTGATGAAACCCAAACAAGATTTAAATTCAACCCTCCAGAGACCCCAGTAGCATTTCACCACCACTCCCTGTCACTGACTCCTTGAAAGGGTCATTTCTGCATTTTAGCCTGATCCAAATTTCTTTTCTTTATGTATCTGTCTTCTATTACAGTGGTCTATGAGATGGTCTCCAAGTGCCAAACAAGTACAAATCAGCTTGGAAAGACTGTCAGAAGTATTGGCTCCGCTTACATGAGTGTCTGGGTTTCTTTTGAAACAGATTATCAGGATTCAAATTTATGGACTAAGACATCCAAAATCCATGATAATTTCTCTTAAAATATCAAACTGAGGAGCTCTGGACCTGATTTCTGAGAGTCAGACATCCATGAACTGGGAGTGTACGGACACCTGGGGGCAACAAATGTACCAGCTATCCCAAGCTAAGCTACCATTAGTGAAACTGATTTCATCCCTTTCCCTGTCACTGAGATACTCTGGTACTCAATACAATACATACTGGTTAACTCCCCAAATCAAAGACACAGATTAAAGAGAAACATTTCTTTACTGAAAGAGTGGTCAAGCACTGGAACAGGCTGCCCAGGGAAGTGGTGGAGTCACCATCCCTGGAGATGTTAAAAAAATGTGTGGATGTGGCACTTCAGCACACAGTTTAGTGGTCATGGTAACGTTAGGCTGACAGTTGGACTTGATCATCTCAGAGGTCCTTTCCAACCTTTACGATTCTATGATTCTATGATGTTTCCTGTTACTGATGCAGTTTCATTTCACCCAGACACTCAGAAGGCCAACAGTGGAACAAGACTCAGCGGTGCATGGCTTCCTCCTCACACCAAGGAGACACTGACATCAGAATACAATATCCTATAGCAGGAGGGTTTCCTGACCTTGAACTCACAACCAAGCTAATTAGGGCAGCTTAACTGGCCCTCATATACACCTTGTGGGGGGGGGGGGGGGGAGTGACACACACTGGCGGGACACACCTTGCCATCAGACACACCAGGATCAATACAGAGACAAAAGTAGCACCACAGGGCTGCTGTGCTCAGGCCTCTCCTTTGGGAAAAGACAGTGGTGGAGGGGGAGGCATTACTGGCAGTGCTTCGCCCTCCTAGACCAAAGCACTGGCTTTCCTCATGAGCAGGTTTGATGGAAAGGACATGGAGTCTGTACATCTTGCATCACTATGCCCCTATCACATTCCTTATTAAAGGCAAGGTGTGAAGACAGAGCCTTTCCAGCCTTTGAGACCTTTCCTTCCTTGGAAATTCGGTGGACACAGCTCAGGAAGCTCGAGACTGCAGCAAAAGCAGCTCTGGGTTTGACACAGACAGCAGGTCCCAATAACGATTAGAGTGCATGTGGTTGTGGGTAGTCGTCTGCACATAGACAAGAGATGGGAAGTCATCCCTCCTGAGTGGTTATATCAAAAAGTTTTTTTACAGTTGTGTGGATTAAAAAAAATATCTGCTGATCCAAGATTAATAGCTTTTTGAACTTGTATAATTTTGTCTTTTCCTAATTGCAACTTTACAAAATGTTATCGGCTACAACCAACATCATTGCTCTAACAGACCTCTGAATTCTTGGATGTTTAAATTAATTGCTTCTGTCTCATCCAATTAATCTCCATTAACTATTTGATCTTCTTAGAAATTAAATGAAAATTTATTTCCTAGCAACTGAAACAGCACGGTGATACATCTTGGCAATTTAGCATTCATAAGGATTTGAGCACAGGACAGGGCTTTGGGACTTCAGTCTGACTCTTCTAATCAGCTTGTTCCTCTAGAATGAAGAACAACCACAAGCAAATTCTGTGACATTTAAGATGTAAAAGGGCCCTGAGCTCACAAAAATAAGAGGAAGTTAGATTAAAATAGATACGCTTTCCTCAAAATCTCTATGTGTCATTCACAGTGACAAATTTCACAGAAAAGCTTTTGCAAATTAGCAACCCTAGAGGGAACTGCTTTTGCACCTGGACAAGAAGTGCCCATAGGAAGCGCGTAGCAGTTGGTGACTGACCAACACACCTAGCTGATGAATAGGTGACAGCTAAAAGAGTTTAAACATCGGAACCACTATTGCCTTATTCATCAAGTAACAGTTCTCTGATGAGCCGCCCAATTTCATCCTCCTCCCTCCAGATTTGGAATTGTCCAGACAGAAGGAAAGCTTTGGTCCAGGCTGAATTTGGACAGAGGCACCAGTCTAGCCCAAAGCATAGGCAGAAGGATTCATGCAGCTCTTTCTGCTGCTGAACAAAATAGAACATCTCTTTCTTTTCTGCTGTTACCTCTTAAAAGTTTTTCAGTGCTCTTCAGTACAAAACCCCAGAAGTGATAAAACACCACTGACTGATTCTTTTTAATATATGCTAGAAACTAGCGCCCCTGGCCAGAAAGATGTTTGGAGGATGAACATTTTATTAAAACTTGTACAGCAGTGCAAAAAGAAATAAAATCCTTTGTGTAAATCTGTTGTGGGAGAGTCTTCTAGAAACATCTTCTCCCATCAAGTCCAAGAAGAAGCTTGGTAGATTGCTTGCCTTTCATGATGGTTGTTGTTGTATTTGGCCTGATTAGCTCATCAAACTGCTGCTCCCTCTTGGAAGGTGGATGGTGGCAGCCATTTCCAGTGTGGAAGCCCTGGAAAATGCAGAGGAGTTTGCAACCAATGTTAGTTGCACTGGTGATTACGTTAAATCTGCAAAAACCTGCAAGAAACCAGGTGTGCTCTCAACACCGTAACTGTGTCTGTTCCAGCAAACTAAATGCACACAGAACTTTTTCCTTGGCCCTGGGGCAGTCCACAACCATCCTACAACTCCCTTGGCCTCCACAATGAGGTGGTGTCAGACAAGCAGACTGTTGGGAACTTTCCCCAGCCCATGCTAAATCTATACCTGTCTAAGAGAGTGCAAGTTGGCCCCGGTCAAAATCTGGTAAGGACTGTGCCCAGCAGGATGGGTGATTACATGTGCTGGAGCCTGTGGCCTGACACTGATTTAATATTACCAATGTAGACAGTGAGCCTCAGGAACCAGGATTGCACGCAGAATTTTCTTCGCACTTTCCCAAGTGAGGTATTAGTGAGTTGTGACCTGGCAGCATCATTCATCAGTCAGACATCTGCTGAGCTGGATTACAGCTGACTTGGCTCCTTCTGCATTCTTGTTCCTTTTCCAGAACAAACCCTACTATTTTAAGATGGCTGTGTACGCTCAATTCCACCCAATCCCACCTAGTCCGATGCAATGCAATGCACTGTAATCCAATCCAATCCAACCCAGTCTAACCCTTTCTGAGCTATTACAGGCAGCTTTCTGAACTTTTACAAGAGTAAAGTCCGGATTTTTCCACCCTCCCCCTTGAGATGTATCTTCTGAACTTTGGAGATAAATGTGGAAGTGAATCCATGATGGAAAATCCTAGAGCTTCCTACCATGTATAAATTGCATCAGCTTACAGCAGATAAATTACATGAGTTTATACTTTCTTGAAGACTTTCAATCAGTGTGCTAAATTGAGAAGGGATAAGTATGCAATATAAGGCTTCAGTAAACGGAGCCCAACAGAGCCTGTCTAAGGAGCTATTTTAAAAAATGAGTTATAAAATGAGTCAGGATTTCACTTTTCATCTTTTGAGAAAAAGAGAAGGTGAGGAAAGCAAGAAGGAGAGGTTATGGCAAGTTGAGCATCACTACACTAGATTTCCCCTCTGATCTGTGGGAAGAGACACATACCCTCAGGTTTACATGACGGTGTGTAGCAAGGCTTATATACCATATATACTTATTTCCCGATTTTTTTCAGAGAGGCATGGTGCAGGGAACACAACCTTGTAAAAGGCAAGAGACAACAGCAATTTCGTATTGATAGTGTTTCTTCAGGGAGGAAATGCATTTAAAAAGGCGCCTCCCCACAAGACGCTGTTTGCTTGTGCTGCACTGAAGAAGCCAAATCCTAATGATCTCTCCTGAAACTTTGCTGGAGGGATGAGGGAGGACCAGGAGGAAGTGACTGCTCTGGGAGCATGTGGAAAGTGCTGCCCCACCATGCTGTTTGACACACTCACAACACTATTCCCCTGTAAGGTATGACATCAAACACCTTCTAATTATTAACCGTTTCAGACCAGGGTCAGTGAGGTTGCAGGGCAGGTTTGCCACCCGTTGGAGCTGATGGTGGTCCCTGCCTTGCTCCCCCACAACACAAGCTATGCTCAGGGCAGTTGTCACCATCCCTTGCCTTCATCACCTGTGGCAGGGGATGCAGCCACAGGGAGATGGGGGAGATATGACAAATGCACAGCAGGTCTACTTTACCTGGACTAGCTGCACACAGCAGCACACAGGAGCATGCAAGGTAAGCAGCACAGACCACAGCACTAAAATCACGTTGGCAGCTACCAACACAAACATCCTGTCTACCACCAATACAGATGGCACCATTTGAGGACAATGTCAATGTTTGCACATTTGAAAGAAATATGACATTGCCCTGTTTTTAAGTGATTTTTTCTTCCTCTTTTCAGTTTATTCTACTTTTTAAGCAGGCCGGAGCTGCCCAATTTTCACTCCAAAAAGGCTCAGAAAGCCTGACCAGAACCAAGACTGCACCATATTGGAACTGTACAAGTAAAGGCTGGGAGGGTGCCAGCTTAGTTAATGGTTACTCCTGCCCTTCAAAACTTTTTTTTTTTTTTTACTGGAAGGCAGAAATTCTTTTTTTAGCCATATCACTATTCTTTGCATAGTTCATCAGTATGCCACCTGGAATTAATATTTACCTTATTCTTAGCCATGGTTGAGATGCACAAGTGTCTTCTGGCCAGGTGACCCAAGCTGAACTCAAACATGAAACATTTACTTTTGTTTCTCGACTTTTCCCTGCCACACAACACATAAAGCCAAGGGGGCTCCTGTAAAACCCATTAGCTACGAAGAGCAGGTGTGGGTGTCCCCATTCAGGTCTCCCTTCATTGCAGAGCAACAGCACATCTGTAGTCCTGGCACTCAGGACATCACAGAGGAAAGCAGAGGTAGACAACGGGAAATTTCTGAGCAAATTAGAGCTATATTAGCTTTCCTACCAAACCATCCACATTACAGGATCTCCATTTTCAAAAGAACTCAAGCCAATGGATGGCTGTACATTGGAGTCACTCCTGTGAATCATGTTTCTGCAGACAGCATGGAGGACACTCACAAGGCTATCATCTGAGTCAACCATTCACTCCAAAAAGTACATGGCCTGTTGCTTGTATGAAGAAGAAAATGCTCATCTCAGAAAAATATCTTCCAGCTTTTGAGAAGAGACGGTTTGGAAGAAGGACCAAGTGGATCAGAGGAGTACCATGTTTGGCTACCTGCATCATCTGCTGACGGGGGTCACTAGTTCCTTTTCAGTCTTTCATATGAAAGCACTGTTATTTTTACCTAATAAACCATGGCTCAAGCTAAAAATATCTTTGTCATTTGGTAAGTGAATTGACACAGCACAGTGAATGACTGTCACTGCTTAGCATTGATGTGTAAGTGATGAGAGCTAGAAGGACACAAAACCTCATGTGATAAAAATGACAATATTTTTAATTTCACATAGCTATAATTCACACTTGGAGTGACTGAGATGAAGACAATGATGACAAACTGAAAGAAGTCTAAATAACAACCACAGAAAGAGTGAAAATAAAAGCATTAAATAGATTTTTACAGTTAATTACTAGGGGTCAGGGCAAAAAATACTTTCACTTCTAAGAAACCAGTAAACACATAAAAAAGGATTCATAGTATGGTCAGATCACATCTTACTGCTTAGCAGCAATGTGATGTGACCTGATGAATCACTAAACAACATATTGCCACTCATCAAAATAAATGTTCCCCATTATCATGAATATATATCTTCCTCACACACAACTGTAAATGTATATACATATACATGACACAAACATTTTTGTATCACAGGAAAAAACAGGAGCTCTTTTTCTTTTTCCCTGTTTTAAATGAGAAGGACAAATAATATTGACATCAAGGTTGGTAGCAAGGTCTACTGCGTAAAATCGTGCCGGTGAATCAGCACAAAGGCGTTAACGGCTACAGGGACAGCAAAAATATAGCAAGCTGACATTTAAGAGAGAACCGTCTTTGTAATTAAACTGCTGATGTGCAAACCTACAACAGAAGAAGTGATCACAGTAATCAGCCCTAAACAAAGACTGAGAATCAGAACAAACACGTCAATACCTACAGGCAGAGAGTACATTAGAAATGATTGCCACGGTCAGTAATCAGTGCTTGGAAATGCTGAAGTTGTCAAAAGGGCTCTGCTTTTGGTGACTGCACTTGCTTATCTGTCTGCTCAGAGCACTCCTGTGTAACTCCTTTCTGCACTCCAGATGTAGGCAGTAGTCCAGCAGAACAGACTTTAAAAAAGATAAATTAGTACAGATGTCAGCTAAAATAGCTGAATACCAAAGAAGGAGTCTTGACTGTGTTTATAAGAGGGTTTGAGGTCTGCCCTAAGTCTTTGTGTCTCTGGGGAGATTGGACAGAATATCTGCACTGCTGGAAAGTACCCGCTGTGCACAGCAGCCTGTGTCCAAAGGGCATGGAGTTATTTATCGTACTTGCTTGAATCATGGCATTAAGAATGACATATGAATTCAAGGTCAAAGTGATTTAGCCCTTGCCACTGCTACTAGACCTTTTCTTTTCCTCCTTTGCTAAAAACATTCTTCTTTACCAGTGTGGAATATGAGCTCTTTTAAAATAACATGTCTTCATGCTTTTACCATTTTAACTCTTACTGTGTCTAAACCTCTTCATAGCTCTTAACATTGGTCCTCTAAAGACAGCCTAGGAAATCATGCAAGAAATAACATGGGCCTTAGACTCTGTATTCAAAAACAGAAGGACAGTTAGTACAACTTCTCACCCATCCTGGAAATGTGAAGAGTTGATTTCACAGATGTGTGGGTAAAAACAGCCGTACTCACTCTGTGCAACTCCTGCCAGAGGTGTCCCTTGGAGAAGATGCCTGCTAAACTTAGAATAAGGGATCCAATGATTACCCACGAAAATATCTTCTAAAAATTTACTCTAGGGACCTGGTTTTCACTTTGTCAGAATCATAAAGGAGTGGGGATGGTTTGGGTTTAGAATTTTTCCCTTCCTTCCCAGGAAGTACTTTCAAACACTCCACCGCAAAAAGAATCACCCTTTTCAAGCAGTTCCAATACTATGTAATGTAGGTCATGTCTTTGCCAGCCTCACACCTGGCACACTGGAACTTTGTCATTAAAAGCACTTTCTGGAATAAAAGACCACCTCCAGAGACTGTATCAAAGTCTTCAGAAAAAAAAACCAAACACTTTCTAGTCTTTGCTAAGAAACAAACAAGAAAGCCTGAAAGAGTTCTGAACTACAGCCTGTAGCCAGATACACTCTCTTCAGACAGTCAGTTTGGCAAAGAGAGCTAACATCACAAAAAAACCCCAAAACAAATTATGTACATTATTAAAGAGGGATGTGAAGGTAAAGTCAACTCTGCCAAAATGCCTAGAAACTAAAATCCCTAATACATTTAACCAGTTTTTCCTTCCATTTCAGATACTCAAAGAGGGCAAAATAAAATTCCAAAGGAGTGTAGTTTCTGGAAACATAGCGTTTTCATTTAGTTCAAAGTACTGAGCAGAGAGCAGTCCTGCAGAAAAGGACTTGGGAGTACTGGTGGACAAAAAGCTGGACATGAGCCAACAATACACAACTGCAGCCCAGAAGGCCAATCACATTTTGGGCTGCATCAAAAGAAGCACGGCCAGCAGATTGAAAGAGGTGATTCTGCCCCTCTACTCTGCCCTGGTGAGACCTCACCTGGAGTACTGTGTCCAGCTCTGGAACCCTCAACACAAGAAGGACATAAACCTGATGGAGTGGGTCCAGAGGAGGGCCACAAAAATGATCAGACGTCTGGAGCATCTCTCCTACAAAGACAGGCTGAGAGACTTGGGATTGTTCAGCCTCGAGAAGAGAAGGCTCCAAGAAGAACTTTATAGTGGCCTTCCAGTACCTGAAGGAGGCCTGCAAGAAAGCTGGAGAGGGACTGTTTACAAGGGTATGGAGCGACAGGACAAGGGATGATGGTTTTAAACTAGAGAAGGGTAGATGTAGATTAGACATTAGGAAGACGTTCTTTACTATGAGGGTGGTGGAACACTGGAACAGGCTGCCCACAGAGGTGGTGGAGGCCTCATCCCTGGAAATGTTCAAGGCCAGGCTTGATTGGTCTCTGAGCACCTTGACCTAGTTAGAGATGTCCCTGCTGACTGCAGGGAGGTTGGACTAGGTTACCTTGGAAGGTCCCTTCCAACCCAATGTATTCTATGATACTTAATGATAGTTTGGCTGTAGTATCATTTTTCTTCTTGTAGCAGCTGAATGTTTAATCCTAAGAGATAACCCTCACTTGCACCTACAGCACAGAAAAGAGTCATCAGTGAGTCACCCAGAAAAGGATCGTGAGAATGGGGAGAAAGAAAAAAAAAGTCTTTTGAACCTATCCCTACATTAATAAGCTAATCTCACCACTAAGAAAAGGGGATAAAACCTTGAGTTGGTCCCGAAGGACAAAGCTACATGCAGTTCTCACATTCTTTGAACATCGGAGATGGTGGTTATGGCCCAAGGTCTACTGTGGATATATCCCTGCCAAATTCCCACCTTCTCTGCATTTACTGTTTGCCATCTCCTTTGCTGTTTAGCAAGGCATATATGTAAGACCTTTTTAAGATCAGTTGGAACCACGCACACCAAAATCTCCAGTCTTTACCACTAAGAAGCTCTTCACAGGAAGAGCCTAGAGTACACAGTTAACAAGTGCAGTGGTGCACATACACACCACACCTTTTGCTGCATCTCAGCCTGCAGTCCAAAAAGCAATCGAGTCTCCTCTCAGCCACCTCCAGAGCTGAATTTGCCTTGTCATTCCTCACAGGAAACAAAGAGGTTGACCAGGCAATGCCATGCAGTTGACATGAAAATAAGAGTTTTAAACTGAAGTGTCCTTCACTGCAGTCTCTCCAGCTAATTTAGATCAGGTTGGCGTGAATGACAGAGGAAACCTACTATTATTTTTTCTCCTGACAGTACAAGGGTTCTAAAAATTACATGCTTCTAATCCCTCATTAGCTGGCGTTTTAAATTCCCAGGCTGTGTAGCTTGTGCTCAAGGAGAAAGTGACAAGAGAAGAGTTATAATCCCTGTGGCAAGAGCTGTCACTGAATACCTGCTGGGTGATAAATCCACTAGGCTTTTTCAACTGGCTTTTTTTCACACTTAAACTTCAGGGATGCTACTCAAAATAAGGAAAAATAAATGAAAATGACACACAATCTAAAATTCATGGCGTGTAGTATGACCTGTTTGTACCAACTGATATGTGATGTGTTCAGTCTTTGAAAGACCCTTCACATCATAGATTAGAAAAAAGCAAGGATTGACATGCTATATATTTTCCTAAATTGCTTCTCTCTCTTTCTTTCAGAAAATGTAGGTTACAGCACTGCAGCTTGCTTAGAAACTGATCTTCCTCTGCAATGGACACGAAGGCAAAGCTCTCCATGAAGATGTCCAACACATTAAAATGAAACTAATAGACCAGGCCTCATATTTAATAACACTATCAAATTACCTTAAGTTCAATATTCAGCAGAACCAACTTGCACTAACAACAGGCAGGCCAGTTGCAAATAATTGAATTTTGCAAATGAATAAGCACAAATAAAAAGCAAAGATAACATTATCATATACGTTTTAGCTTTTTAAGCTGATAAGCACTATGTGGTTTGCAATATTTCATATTGCATTGCGTTAGTAAAAATTATGGTTCCATAAGCAACATGACAGCAACCATGCACACTGTCATCATGCCAACACAAAATGGAGGCTGATGCTAGAAGAAAGAGTCACTGGGCTTTGAGTTAGAATCCCCTCTAACTCAATTCAAGGAAAAATTGTTAGGGAGCTTGTGTGGTTTTCAGGGATAATCACAGAAGGGTTGAGGTTGGAAGGAACCTCTGGAGGTCATCCAGTCCAACCACCTTGCTCAAGCAGGGCCACACAGAGCCAGTTGGCAAGGATAAAAGGTGAACAGTATGCACGCTTCAGTGAAGACTGAAAAACATTGCATACCCAAACATACATTTATCTATTGTACAGGTAGACTTCAAGTGGTGACAGGGTCAGCTTTCTCAGGCTGTGCTATCATCTGCCTTTGACCTTGCTTGTAAGCAGTCAGCCCTTTAGGGAGCAGTGAAGGTTAATCACCTGTATGGGCAATTAATGTTCTCCCTCATTGTTTAACATGACAATGACGATGTCAGATATCAGTGACTTCTGTTCCTTGATGAAATGATCTTATCATCAGGCACTGAACAGTGCAAGTTTTCACATGGACCACTATCCCACCTGCATATCCCTCAGTCTTGTTATTGCCAGCTTGGGTTGGAAACCCCAAACTCAGAGTTTCTCAAGGTCAAAGAAGATTTTGCAGGCATTGTGCAAGAACTGGATAACAAATAAATTCAAATCTTTACACTTTGTATATAACAGCTTGTAATAACTAATAGATAACATAAATGAAGTTTTGCCAACTGATGCATTATCCTGTAGAAATCAATGGCAGCATCTTATATTTATAGAGTACCTCATGCCACCGAGTCTTTAAGCTCCCTACAGAGGAAAACACACGAACATAATAACATTATTAGTGCTTGGGAGCAATTTCAGTCTACCCTGTGGGGAGTTTTTCTGTCCTCTGATTAGTCAGTTAGCCCCATGGAAAACCTCTTTTAGATATATAGCTTTATGACTATTATAAATAGATGTTCTCATTTCTGTCATTTCATAGGGTCTCACATCTCTCAGTAGCATGAGAAGTGGAAACAACACAGACAGGTCTGGAAATTTGCTGATATTGACTGCTGTGAATAGGCTTTGGTAGGCACAACTCTCTTTGACAGGAAGAAAACCAGGTTTCAAAGGATCTCTCCTTGTGGCCCCTAAACTCCTGAGGAATTGATCACAAAAGGAAAACAAGTCTCTAGTGAACCATACTGGGTGGAAGGCTTACCACAGCTACAGTCAGTGAATAATGAGTGTAGCAGCAAGGAAAAACATGTCCTGTCAGTAAGGTAGTGCCTGAGCATTCCCCTACAGGATTACTCCCACATAAAAATACTACAGATGGCAAGAGGTGCTGCAGAAGATACATATATATACCTACACATAAATATAATACATATTCTATCATTATGGTATTATTGCATTACTGGTTCATTCTACACACATTAATACAGTTCCTGAGCCATTACATTGAAATCTGAACTGTTCATGAAGTAGGGTGTTACTGACATGGGGAAATTTCCATGTGCAGAACATACACCAGGAAAATGCAGAGAACAGTAATATCAAGAGGAGTGAGCTACACTAATGCAACTTGGGTTTACCAAGTAACCATAAAAGAAACAAACTTAATGGTGCTCATGAGGCAATTTCCTCTCCTTGTCTAAACATATGCCTTTCCTGTGCTGAAAAATCTTTTAGAATACTGACCAAGTCCCCTCTGAAGTCCACAGAAAGACTTTGGTGGTCTTTCCACTTAATAGATCACCTATTCTGGAGTGAAGAGCACTAACAGATGCATTGATTTCAAGTCTATAGTCACAGATTTAGAAGGCAACAGTGGTTTCCCATAGTTGATAGTTTATTACATTTGTTCCAGTAACAGAACCAGAAACAGAGCACTCTTCATAGGTCAGTGGAAAATTAAGTTCTTCATGAGACCTTTTCACTCCACCGAGTAAAATGACCACCAAAAAGATGGGCTGGGATTCATCTGAGCCATGACTATGTCTGAGATAGTCACCCCATGCTCCCTTTTAAGTCAGTTCAGAGGGACAGGCACTTTCAGAGGATGATTCAGCTGATCTGATTTACATGCCTGCCCCAGGATGACATTCATTGTCTCCTGCTGTCTGGAGGATGCTTGCTTCTATCTTTTGACCATAGAGTAACTGGCTACAGTCTATTGCAAGACATTTTGCTTAGTAAATAGTGTGATGACTAGTCATGATAGACAATATAGCTTGCAGTTTGTGAATAGTTACCATGCGGCACACTACAGATTCCAAAAGGATCTTAGCACTATAAAAAGCCCCCCAGCTGGGCAGGACAGAAGTAGTCAGCTCCTCTCCCAGTTAGAAAGGGAAGTGTCTCCCAAATACCTGAGGTACTGGTCTCTGAGAAACAATGTTAACTGATTTGCAGAAAGGTTAAACAGGACACTCTCCCCATGGTAACATAGCAGTGGAGGACAGAGCTCAGAGCTTTTCTGACAAATTGAAGATACACTTAAAAAAAAACCAGCTCCTCTCTAGAGGCAAATGCAAGTTACTGCACCCAGTCAGGAATGACCATTATTAAATACAAAATGGGAAACCATTAGTTATGCAGTCACTGTGCCAGAGTAATCTAAGGATTAGTGCAGAGCAAGAGCTGAACTTGAATCATAATGTCCTTTCTTTTGTGAAAAAGACACTGCCATGCTTGAATATAAAAACAGAACTGTAGCTTGAAGATGCATAAAGTCACAGGCACTGTGATTCAGAAGAAGGTGAACTGGCAGAGCAACAGAAATGATCAGGGGTCTATAAAGCACGACACATGAGGAAAGACTAAATTAATTGGGATTGCTTACTCTAAAGAGAAGGTTGAGAGGAACATAATAAAGCTTTCAAGAATTTAAAAGGATGCTGCAAAGAGAAAGAGAACAAACTTGTTTCCAAATCTGTGTTGGACTGGAC
>VZZY01006548.1:77410-120365 GCA_013400335.1 Eurystomus gularis | reverse complement strand
AAAAAAAAGGACCTAACTTGCAGAACAGAAGATCCAGAGAACAGCTGAGGAAAAAGTACGTAGCAGTAAGCACAATACAAGAGTTAAATATAAGGAAGGCTCTACCACCAGAGATCTCCATGAGCACATCAGACCCAGACGTGGGGCAGGCATAGGAGAAGGCTACAAGAAGTAAATACCTGCCTCACAGGTCTTTTTCGGTGCTTAGATCCTGTGGTCCCTATCATAGATAATCAGTATTAAGTGACAGTCTCCTCCTGGGCACTTATTAGGAGTCAGCATGGAAAGGGATGACTTCTCTGATGGACAGAGATTACTGTGGGATGCTCATGGTATAAAAAAAAACTTATTGCAAGCCCCTCGTGACAGGACTACCAGCACTGCACAGTATCCCTCTTCCTCAGGTCCTCTTTGGAGAGTGTGCTACACCCTGAGCCACTTCATGCACAGAGGTTAACTCAGGTCACTAACTTATTTTCCTGCTGGTGAGACTTTTTCAGTGGCTTTTGACTAGAGTAGAAGGATGCAGACAAATAATCACCACAGGCACGAAGTAGGTAGCAACAGATCCCACAGTTCTGAAAGAATCAGTTCAGAAATAGCTTGGATTACAAAATAAAAAGCCTCATAAAAAACAAACACGGTACAAACAGATGGAAAAACACCTCTCTACAGCGTTATTTGACACCTCTCTCTTAAAACATGAAAGTGACTTTGAAGTACAATGTTAACTGCATACATTATCACATAGTAAAGGAATGAATAAATAAATGTTGGGGCTTTAAAAAAAATCTTTACTGGAGCTGCATTTCTTGCTGAAAATGTCATTAATTAGCAACTTGACGTCCTCGACTTCCCTAGAGACAGAGCTGCAGCTCAAGGCAGAGCAAGTCTTATGAGCCATCTCCTTCACTAACTTGAGAGATTGCCCGTGCCTGTTGCAGATGTTCCTATCAACTGCAAGGACTCTTGGTAGAGGAAAATGTGCTGGATAAGTAAATTTTTTGGCTGTTTTGTTAACTCATACTATCGACTGGAAATAAACAGAGACAAGTCAAGTGAATTATGATGAGCCGTGTATTTACAAGCCATAAATCACACTCTGAAAGACCATTCTCTATTCTGAACCAAAGTCTGATACTGTAACCAGTCTTCCCTAGCTCCGTTTCTGAATCATAGAATCATAGAATCATAGGGGTTGGAAAAGACCTCTGGAGATCATCTAGTCCAACCCCCATGCCAAAGCACGATCACCTAGAGCAGGTTGCACAGGAACATGTCCAGACGGGTTTTGAAAGTCTCCAGAGAAGGAGCCTCCACAATCTCTCCAGGCAGCCTGTTCCAGTGCTCTGCCACCCTAAAGTAAAGAAGTTCCTCCTCATGTTTAAGTGGAAAATCCTATATTGAAGCTTGTGTGCCCATTACCTCTTGTCCTGTTACTGGGCACCACCAAAAAAAGACTGGCCCCATCTTCCTGACAGCGGGCACACTGCTTGCTCATGGTCAGTCTGTTGTCCACCAGGACTCCCAGGTCTTTTTCCTCAGAGCTACTCTCCAGCAAGTCAGCCCCTAACCTGTACTGCTGCTGGGGGTTATTCCTCCCTAGGTGCATGACCTACACTTTCCCTTGTTAAACTTCATAAGGTTCCTCTCTGCCCAACTCTCCAGCCTGTCCAGATCTCACTGGAAGGCAGCACAGCCTTCTGGTGTGCCAGCCACTCCTCCCATTCCAGCATGTCTGGACCATTAGTTTTGCTAGATAGACAATTTCTCCTTTTATTTGTTTGGCCCTTTACTCACCATTAGAAATGTAGAAATGTAGACCATCTGTTCTTGGTAAAGGAAAATAAACATTCTAATTTATTTGCAAGTTAGTGTTGCATTGCACAGAAAAAGATGAAGACACCATCAGATGAAGATGTTAACATCTACAGTTCAAGATTCATCCTACAACTCTTATGCCGCAACAGTGACTTTACCAATCTTCCGTTTTTCAAGGCATGTAAAGATTTGACTGTCTCTTTAAACAAAATCTAAACTCTAACTATTCTGAGCAAGATGCCAGGAAGAGGGAGGAAATAACTTTGTGTCTCATTTTAGTTTGATCAGTTAAACCATAAACTACACTAGTATTTAATACTCATTTGTCATTAGTGTCAATGATTGTGCAAAGTATGGAGTAGGAGATCTGCTGTAAGGTGCAGTGTCTGACACTGACCCATTCACCTGGGCCAAGGTAAAATTACCCAATACACCATTCATAGAATCATTCTGATTGGAAAAGACCTCTAGGATCATCTAGTCCAATCTTCTTCGAACATCTCCCTAATGCCTAGACCATGTCTCGAAGCTTTTTTTTTAACACCTCCAGGGATAGTGACTCCACCAACTCCCTGGGCAGCCTGTTCCAATGGCTAACCACTCTTCCAGTAAAGAACTTCTTCCTAATACCCAAACTAAACCTCCCCTGGTGCAACTTGAGGCCATTACCTCTTGTCGTATCATTAGTTACCTGGGAGAGGAGACCAGCACCAGCCTCACTACAGCCTCCTTTCAGGTAGTTGTAGAGAGCAATGAGGTCTCCCCTCAGCCTTCTCTTCTCCAGACTAAACAATCCCAGTTCCCTCAGGTGCTGCTCATATGACATATTCTCCAGACCCCTCAACAGCCTCGTTGCTCTTCTCTGTACCCGGCCCAGCACCTCAATGTCCTTCTTGTACTGTGGCACCCAAAACTGGACACAGTACTCAAGGTGCGGTCTCACGATTGCCGAGTACAGGGGCACGATCACCTCCCTACTCCTGCTGGTCACACCATTTCTGATACAGGCCAGGATGCCATTGGCCCCCTTGGCCACCTGGGCACACTGCTGGCTCATGTTCAGCCAGCCGTCCACCAGCACCCCCAGGTCCTTCTCCACCAGGCAGCTTTCCAGCCACACTTCCCCAAGCCCGTAGCATTGCCAGGGGTTGTTGTGACCAAAGTGCAGGACTTGGCACTTGACTTTGTTCTTTGACAGACAAAAAAAAAAACAGGCTTAGGAAGTTCCTACCCCTTCCCACCTCTGTGCTGCAACTAACTTTCTTCTCAGTTGTGGCAGAGTGTCTGTGGGACAACACTGTAAACTGGAACCATGAAAAGACAGGGGTTGAAAAAGAGTCCACCTAGAAGAAAGTTCTTTCCTTTTTTTAATCCAGGACATTTCTATTGTGGGCTTGCTGCACAACCACAGGCCACTACAGCAGAACAACGGGGCACCTGGGTGGTGTACGCAGTCTTTCTGGCAGGTACCAACCACCCTCACCCTAACCTCATCACAGCCCCAAGACCCTGCCTGCTCTCCTGTGCCCGTTTGGATAGATCCTGTAACAAATGAGGAAAGTCAAAATGATGTGGAATTAGTTAATCTTTAATTACTAATCAAGTTTGCAGGCAATCCAGTGAATTATTCAGCATCTCCTATGTCAGTAATTTATCATAAGAAAAAAAAAAAGAGAAGCCTGAACAGCAGAGCTCTGTTGGATCGAGGCCAGCTGCAGAGCAGGAGACACAGCCATCCTGGATCTTGGGAAGTGCTGACAGGTGCCATCACAAGGGGTTTGTGCTGATGAAACCAGAGGAGCATTTATAGCAACAGAGATGGATCGGAGCACCAATTTGGTCTTCCCCTCCTGATCCCAGCATGAGAGTGGGAGCATGAGAGCACCTTCAAGAACAGCCTCAAGCAGTGCCAGGCCCATGCCACATGGCAGGAGAAGGGGCAACATGCTGGAGCCAGGCAGTATCACACTCTTCAGTTCACCCCCCTTCCCTCTGGCATGGGGTGCAGTCCCATCTGAGAGGGCATGGAGGCAGCCACTCCACTACAGCTACCATGCTGACTGCTCATGGGAAGAAGGAGGAAAGCCCCCTCGCAAGTGCAGGCACCTTGGCCCTTCCTAACACAATCGTCTCATGCCAGGCAGCCGAGAGGAGCATGTGTCCACTCACTTTCAGACTCCAAAATGCATCATCCATCAGTATTTCACACATAAGGAATTTTCTTCTGGCTTTTAATTCACAGTTTCTTTAAAATAAATATATTTTTTTCTCTAGAAAGGTGTGATACTTAATCAAGCTGCACGATTAAAAGGTTCACATTGTAATGACCGAGGCTGTTTCAGGGAAATTGTGTGGGATAAAAGACCTGAAAGCCCCCATCATTTTGTATCCCAAATGGTGTCCACCCTGGAGCCTGCAGATCACCCCCCACCTCCCTCAAGCACTGGCAGTCTCTTTTTAATGTGCCTTATATTCAGTTAATCTGATCTTGCCAAACTTGTGTTCCCTGCGGTGTGGCAACACAGACCATTAAAGGCCTTTTATTTACCAGAGCATTAAGCTAACTTCTAAAGCAGTGATCTCCACACATGAATCGCAAAATACCACACCAAAGAGCAGGCACCGGGCTGAGTTAGAGCTTTTCCACCCAGCAGCCTGATGGCCGTACCTCAGCTGGCCCTGCAACACAGGGCTGCTCACCTCCAGCTTGCCTCAGCACTTAGTCATTGCACATTGCACAGCAGGGGCTGTATTTGTACTATTTCAAAATCAGATAACCACTGAGTTATGAAATAGGGACATGAAAATAACTTAATAGCCTGCCTGATTCTTCTGGTGAATGCCAACACTTAACCTCAGAGGTTAGTGGCATGGTGTAACATGGAACAGGTGAGGCTGCAACCACACCACTCTTTTGGTCCAGGCCCCATTTCCAACATGTTGACTGGCACAGCATCTATAGCCTGCACTGAACCCAACCAGCTCTCCAGCCTCCCCTGAGCTCCCACCCTGGGCCAAAAAAGAGGCAAAGGACTCAAACCCTTTGTCTCTGTGAACTCAAGCCTCATCTCAATTCCAGCTACCAAAGCCAATATAGACCTAGAACAAGACACTGGCCAGTTCTGATCTCCATAAAGTGCAGATCTCTGTTGACCTATCACCTGAAAAGTTTCTGATTTTCACATTAATTTGTGCAGAGCTACAGGGTCTTTTCTGTTTTCTGGTTTTGTAGTGTGGGACCCTGGTAGGTGATGACTATGGCTCATTCTTGCAAGGTGCTTCAGATCCTAAAATCCCACCAAATTCCATGGCTAATGAATGGCTTCTGCTGCTGAAAGGATGCAGCCTTTACTGTAAGGTTTTACAATCACATGTCCTGAGGCTAACTAGAAGCTTAATGACCACTCAGATAAGTCTTCAAAAAATATAGTCCTGTTTCAGCTTCAAATTCCCTCCTTTCCTAAAAAGTAAGACATAGAAATAATAAAGTGCAGAAAACCATTGTTTAACTGGTGTCTGTAATATAGTCTGATAAAATGTCCAGTACACTTTTTCTTTGAAATATTATGTAAATGTTTTACATATGCATCCTATAATGTATGTGTATAATGTCTATTATATATTTATTATATAATATATGTGTGTTTTTGCACATACACACATCTGAAAAGTCCAAAAGTTAGAAAAAAATTGTTTGCTTCATAATACTATGAATCTTATAAAGATCCCAGCAACAAGAAAACAAGGTAAATATAGAACATGTCTAAAAAAACACGAACTTCGGTAGAACAGGTTCCAGCAATGGCAGCATCTTCATAAGAAAATAAGTGCCTTCAAAACTGAATTAAATCCAGGATAAAAAAAAAATGCTTCCCCTAAACATTATCACAGTTATCACTGACAAGATGCATAGAGCTGCACAAGTCATGGAAGACAAAATCTAAACCAATATTCCAAGCTTAGTAAGAGATACTAAGAATACATAAGAGACATCAAACAACTGCAGACTCTCCACAGGCCTCCCGTGAACTGGCTGTATGTACTACAGATATAGTATACGTTTTTTTCCTTGAAAATATGACTTTCCTTCTTGATGCATACTGTTTCAGGCTTAGCTTCTTTATGAAAGTGTTGTATTTTGTTATTTGAAAAAGGAATGGTGTCTTGGACCATCCATAGGTGCTTCAGCTAGACTCCTCCTGGGCTGTTAACATGAAAGCTTACAATATGTCGCCAAGAATTTGCAATGTTTTAAAGAAGGCTTGTGGGTTTTAGATAAAGAATACCCGGCATTATCACAAACTAATGGCAAGATGATTTGGAAGCCCTCTCTATTTCTGTGGCTAAGGGAATTCCTGACTACACAGATGTGCAGTTTCCACTACAAATGGAAGAAACATTTCTGAGTAGAAAGTATCTCATACTTATGTACTGTTTTCTGGTGCCCTCCTTTGAGGCATCTGGTACTAGATCACAGCATGGATTTGGACTACCCTGATCTTGGTTCCTGTCCAACCTGGCAGCTCTTCGGTTCTGGCAGCTCTTTGTTCTTCTGATAGCCCTGTGTAACCGCAGCTTTCATCTGTATTGTGTGGGAGAGAGTATTTCTTTCTGAAAAATTAGCTAGCTCTTCACATTGAATCTGTTGCAATGTCAGCACCTCCTCCAGTAGGGTAAGGAAATTATCTGAATGTAACAGCTAGTGATGCCACAAGATCAAATGCTATAAAATATATTCCTAGAAAAACATTACTTTTAAGTGATGACCATCCAGGCACGCCTAAATCTTTCTCCCTTGTGGGAAATGTATGGTGCTGAGAGTAGGATTCTTTTTTTCCGTGATTGATGCTCTCTCACATGTCTTGCAAGGTCTTATGCTACTGCCAGCCAAGAAAGCAGTCATTGGCAAAATTGCCCAAGCTGTTTAGCATCATTTCCTTTTGGTGTGGAGAGCACAGTTTGATGTATGTTTGCTTTGTTGAGTGCTTTGGGTTAGCTAGTAAAGCTGGCTGAGTTGGAGTTCTCTGTTTCAATTCACTTCTTAGCTTTTTTTGCCTTTCAGTTTTTAATATCATGCTAAGCTGATTTACTGAATGAAATGAACAAACAAACACATACATGCTCAGAAAGAATAGAGATCTATCCTATGGTAACAGCTATTCTTCAGATGTTCTGCTCGCATGCAAGACCAGAATGTTTTTAAGAAAAGCACCTCCTGATGCCCACCCCCAAAACGACAGCTGCATATCTAGAGGTAAGGTTGATGGAAGGTTGCTTAAACGTGTCCTTTTTTCTTGGCCAAAGCCACCTTTCAACTTAAACCTCCTTATGAGGGCATCTTCTATGCCACTGTGATTTTCTGAATGGTTTGGATGGACTCTTTACCTCCCACTAAACTGGAAAATGGGTAGTCATATACACATTTTTAATAGGTTAATACATATTAATCAAACTCTGTTTCCCAGATAGTAGTTTATTAACTTCTTAATATACAGAAAAGCAGTTTGAGTTTCATACATTTACAGAAAAGCACGAGCTTTGGTACATGGTGCCTCTCTTCAGCTTTCTCTAGGATGTTCTTTTTCCATTGACCTAGGCTGAGCCTGCCTGGATACTTCAGTTAAGTCTTCTAAGTTAGGTTAGTATTACACTGGGGTTTATCCTTCTAGACAAAATATAAGGATCCCTGCCCTCAGATCAAACTCTCTTCAGTTCTTTTTATCAAAGCGACACCCACTAAAAATTTAGTGCCTGTGAAAAAATGTTACAGAAATCACAATGCAAAGGGTTCAATTGGGCTGAACATTGTTTACAATTGTACTTAACATCAAATTTAACATATTATTTATTTTAATATATATTTTTTCTTAAATCCGTTAAAAGAAGCATTTATATGTACAACTGAAATGGTTTAATTGGAAGATAAGCCTTAAAAACAATATGTAGCAGACTTCTGCAATCTATGTGCTTCTGTTTACACAATAAAAATATATTTTCTGCATTTGAGGTACAAAAGCCTATAGGAGTGCCACAATTTTGGGGAGCTTCTTGATATTGAGACAGCCATTCTTCAAAGATCAAACATTGCACTATTTTCTAAGATGTCTTGCGATGCAGACTCATATATTCCACTCATCCTCAACACATCATATTCCACAAACCAACCTCTTTCCGTGCCTGCTCTAATTTCCTAAAGAATCAACTATTTTTTCCAAAAAAGTGATTGAATCATCCCCAGATCTTTGGCTTCCTATTGTCAGTTGACCACTGTAAAATTCACCATACTTCACTAAACACATTAAGTCATAAACTTTGAGGTATACGGGGTCTGTCACTTCTTGTTTTAAGGATGTATCCTAAACATTTGGAATATACTATGAAATAAATGTAGATAGTATTTAGGCACTTTATTCTCTTAATGATTATCTCTGTTTACATAACTTTACATTTTTTAAAATGTCAGCTAGGGAATCTTAACATACATTGATTATCTTTCATAGTGAAAAGAAATTTCAGATCCTTTCAATGATGGGGTGTAGAGAGGATATGTCTAAACATTTCTATGCATTCATATTAACAAGATAAAATAACTCCTGGTAATTCTAAAATTCCTTCAGCAGATAAGGAAAAGCAGTTGAAGAACTTTGATGCAAAGGTTTGAAGGTCAAGTGATGAGTTGCCCACAGGATGGTTTCACAATGAGAGACAAGCAACTGCATTGAAATAAATATTCATTCTCTTCCTCCAGATTCTTTGTTGTCTTGAAAATAATAATTAGATTTATTATTTCCCTTTCAACTATTTAGTAAAAAGCTATGAAAAGCATTTTGACATTTAGTAGGTTGAGGAATCATTGATCACAAAAGGACGCATGCATTTTTTCATTTTTCAGTGCTTTCTCAGGTGAAAAAAAAAACTCATCTCTTTTGGCAATAACTCCATTTTCCACTGTATTGTTTTAAGTGTGGATGCATCTTAGAAAACAGTACTATTTAATTTCCTGCTATGATCAAGTGATAGCTATATGAAGACCTACAGGTATCCAGAGACCTCTGGTATTCTACAGTGCACTTTTCTTGCTCATACACAGTCATGATGTCGGTTTTAGCAGCAAAATAAAAAATACTTTCAAGAGTTTCATTCTTAGAAGACAAATTATTATTACAATCTGTATTTACAAACTTTCATCTCACAGTTCTCCTGTCTTTACTGATTAATTAAAAATCGTATTATCATTAACATAAGTTGCAAAGCGTCTTAAATGCCAGGGGCTCTTTCCTTGCTGATGGGATGTAACCATTGCAGTCATTATCACAGTCACAATCCATGCAAGGATGTAATTCAAGGAACCAAACATACAGGAACAATGTTTGGACACAATGTTAGATGATTATCACTTTGACAGCTCTGTACCTGTGCACGTTGAGTGAACAAGCCCCAAATGTTTTGTCCCATGCTGCTACTATTGACTCCCTGAGTCAATAGTATATTTATACACATATATGTATGTGATGGATCTTTAGCTAATAAAAGTTGGGAGTAGTCAGATGATACTAGCTGTAACTGTTTTGGATAGAATTCAGCTCTCCTGTAAATTCATCCCAGTGTATCACTCTGTGTTTCACAGGCAGTAGAACATATATCCATATACAGTCAGGAAAATTTAGGATATCCTTTTTGTGCATACCTGTAAATCACAATGTTTGAGATCAGTACATACAACTTTATTTCAAACAGGAGCACTGGGAAGATGAAAAACAGGAAACATAACTCAGAACTCCCTCCAGAGAAACTGCTGGCACTACTTCACTCAATCATTTTCAGATCTTCAGCTTTTTCTGACCAGTCTCTTCAATCTTCACACTGCAGACTTCCAGCAAACTCTAAGTGAGTGCCTCACATTAGGCTTATTTGAGAATGTCTTCCCCTCAGGTCTCCACCGTGATTCAGTTCTGTTGGTATGGTAAGCTCCAAGGGAAAACTTCTGTCTCCTCCTATCACAGGGCTCAGAGACTTTCCCCCTGCTATAGCATCAGTGCTAAAAGTGCTCCTCCTGCCAGTACAGAACAGCCCATAACAGTTTGTTATCCTTCTTTTTCAAAGTTGCTAAATTTGCATGGAAATTTCTACAGAGCACTGGTGAGGGGTCTATCTGAGAACTATCAAGGCCAGGCCAGAAAGAGCTAATACATTATTGGACTTTAAATACCTCCTACCCAACTCACAATAAAGTAAACAATGTTCATGTGTGGCAAGCATTCGTAGGCTAAAAGCCTACACTGCCGTAAGTCTTTTCGCTCCAAGTACAATTTCATTAATGCTACTCATAACGTTTGATAATCAAACCAGAAACACAAAGCCATGTTTGTTATTCTTCCCACTGATGTGCTGTTCAGTGAAGTCTAAGGACAGCTCAAGGAGAAAAAATTTTTTTTGAGATTTTTCTTTCGTTTTTGTCATGACCCTGGGTTTCTCTACTCTGAAAACAAGGCTTAATCAATATATTGTTTATCAGGGCTCTGTAAAAGTTGGGTTGTGTCAACCCACACTTTACGCATGCAGCAGATGAAGTGATGACTCATAGAAAAAGGGAGAAGTAGTCACCCTCAGGGACACTTAAAAAAAATAAGGGACAGACAAACTAAGTGCTGTTCAGTAATCCAACAAGTCTGCCCGTGTTCTACATAGCTCTAATCATAAGTCAGGCAGGAAAGCAACAGTCTCAACTGACATTAACAGAGGGATTAATACAGTAGCTCTTCCTCGGGGAGTCTGGTCTCTCAGGGTCACAGTCACATGCCAGTGAGGAGAGATGCTCCGTCATGGGACAGTTCACAGAGCCAACATCAGGCTCCTGCTTCAGGACATCAGTGTCTCTACGGCAAATTTTGCCCTTATCCATTTTGTGTGCATGGAGGACGTTTCCAGGAAACAAGTGCATGTGGACATGTTTTTGACAAGGGAGCCATCATTTTCTGGAGTACTTGGATTTGTAAGGTATTTCTTTGCTCTTCATTGTTTGTGATGAGGTTAAGAGCCCTAATCTAGATTTTACTCTACCAAGAAACAGGCATACAGCAGTCAAAATGGATAGCATGATGAAGATAAGGTGATGTCACTGTGTTTCCTGGAAAAAAAAGAGTCCTCATGAGGTTTTCAAGGACTTTATTATTATATGCCTCTACTTTTGTCATGATTTATCCGCTTTCTGAACCTTTTCAAATGAGAGTAGAAAAACAGAATCATAGAATAGTTTGAGTTGGAAGGCAGTTTTAAAGATAATCTAGTCCAACACCCCTGCAATGAGCAGGGAAATCTTCAACAGTTTGTTCAGAGCCCCATCCATCCTGACCTTATGTATTTCCAGGGAGAGGGCATCTACCACCTCTCTGGGCAACTTCTTCCAGTGTTTCACCACCCTCATTGTAAAAAATTTCTTCCTTATATCTAGTCTAAATCTACCTTTTATTTTAAAACCATTACCCTTTGTCCTGTCACAACAGTCCACGCTAAAACACGAAACATGAAAGGCCACAATAAGGTCTCCTTGGAGCCTTCTCTTCTCCAGGCTGAACAACCCCAACTCTCTCAGCCTTTCTTCATAGGACAGGTGTTCCAGCCCTCTGACCATTTTCGTGGCCTTCCTCTGGACCTGCACCACCAAGTCCACGTCTTTCTTGTGCTGAGGATTCCAGACCTGGACACAGTACTCAAGGTGGAGTTTCAACAGAGAGGAGTAGAGGGGCAGAATCACCTGCCCCAACCAGCTGGCCATGCTGCTTTTTATGCAGCCCAGGATACAGTTGGCCTTCTGGCCTGTGAGCACACACTCTTTCCTCATGTCCAGCTTTTCATCCACCAGTACCCTAAAGTACTTCTCTTCAGGGCTGCTCTCACTTCCTTCATATCCCAGGCTGTATTGAACCTGGGGGTTGTGCTGACCCAGGTGCAGGACCCAGTACTTGCCTTTGTTGAACCTCATGAGGTTCACATGACATACTTCTCAAGCTGGTACAGGGCCCTCTGGATGGCATCCTGTCTCTCAGGTGTGTCACCTGCACCACCAGTTTGGTATCATCTGCAAACTTAGGTGCACTTGTTCCCATTGTCTGTGTCATTGCTTAAGATATTAAACAGCACAGGTCCCAGTATGGATCCTTGAGGGACACCACTTGTCACCAATCTCCATTTGGACATTGAGCCGTTGGCCACTACTCTCTGGATACAACTGTCCAACCAATTCCTCACCCACTCAACAATCCACCCATCAAATCTGTATCTCTCCAATTTAGAGAGAAGGATATTGTGAGGGACCATGTCAAAGGCCTTAGAGAGGTCCAGATACAAAAAATCCATAGCTGTTCCCTTGTCCACTGATGTAGCCACTCCACCGTAGAAGGCCACTAGGTTAGTCAGGTAGGACTTGCCTTTGGTGAAGCCATGCTGGCTGTCTCAAATCACCTCCCTGTTCTCCATGTGCCTTAGCATAGCTTCTAGGAGGACCTGTTCAAACATCATCTAGTGAATCTGTCTTGAGCTACTAAGCAGCAGAGGTTCAGTGACTTGAGTGACTGCTAAGCACCTGAAAGCAGCCCTCAGTACCTGCACTGAGGTTGCCCCACAGCAGTCAGATGGCTTAAAACACAGGCTCAGGGCTCCATTTGGTACAAAAAGCTTTATATACATATACATGTACATGCTTCATGGTTTTATCTAAGCTCCTGAAAGGCAGAACATTGCAACGAGGTCCTACAAGAACACAGAAGAAAACAACAAGAAGAAATAGTTTTCATTGGGAACTTCAGATAGTGGTGACCCTTCTGCATTGAGTGCTGTCTTCATGCTTAGATCTAAAAGGATGAACCGAGCAAATTCGAGTGCCTAACTATGCACAAAATCCCAGCACAGTTTGGCACAGCCCCACTCACACAGCTGCCTGCTGGAGGTGCCCTCACTGATGGGAGAAGGGAGGCAGATACTGCAATGGGACCCTGGGAAGGCACTGCAGGCCCTGACACCCATGGGAACACATGGCAGCTTTCTGGAGGTCACAATGAGCCAAAGTCATCCCAACATTTATAAAACCCTTTAACACATCTGTAACCCTAGCCAGGAAAAAGGATTTTAAAATTCTTCATTGCAGTGAAGGGCAGAAATGTTAGTAATATAGATGGCCTGTAAAAATCCCAGAAACATGGTAAATTGGTATTAATTATCATAATGAGCTAAGAAAGTACAAAAGTATCCAGATGTTGAGTGAACACTGCATCTGTCATCATTTATTGCACTTGCTTAAAAATTCAAAGCTGAAATGAAAAGACAAATAGGAATAAGTCTCAGCTGTTAAGCAGTATACGTCTCACAGTAAAAATGCTGGTGTAATTGGGGGGAGACTGGAAACTATCTGAAAAATAAAATAATGTCAACTTTACAGGAAGGTTCATGTCAACTACGGCATGGATTTTCTCATATCTAATAATTGATGAGTTGAACTCAAAGAGGCAAAAATCCACCTCTGTCCCAGTGATCAGTTCATCTGCTTAGTGCTGTAAAATGGGGGCTGCCTTTTTCACTGCTGGAGGTTTGACAACTGATGTTTCACAAGCTGGTAGAGTCCCTTGGTGTGCATACGGGCTCTTTTAGGGAACGCGTGGAGCTCTATCTGTGCTACCCCAACACCCTGCTCTAATGGCAAGGATGGGTCTTCCTCAGTGGGGAACAAGCCATGCACCAGCACACTAAGCTGCAAGCCAGACACCTCTACACAGCTAGTATAGTTAAGGGAGACTGAGAAAGAAAAACTGCTAAGGATAATTTTTTTCTCTTTAACAAAATCAACCTGTTATTTTTTTTAATGTTTAAGTGATTTATTTTTTTTATGTACATATACCCACAAGCCAGCTGCTAAGAGACATGCTTGCAGGAGGAACATGCTTCACACAGGCATAGAGCAGCTGTGGTTCTGCCAGCTGTGAAGGGAGAAATGCAGAACTGGGTCATTTCTACTGAAGTGCAACCTTGCACATTTCCCATTGTGAATAGACAGTGACCAAAATGTGGCCTTCAAGGTTTCAGGTGTGCTGAAATAATCCTTCCATTTTAATTGTCAGTTTTTACACCTCAAAACCACCAACATACACTAATTAAATCTACTATTCTTAGAATTCCTAGGCCACATAGAAAGAGCAATTCTGGTGAAGCTGTAAAAATCCCAAATAGAGAGGCCCTGAACTGCCTCTTACATGCACTGGCAGACACTGCAAGTAAGTCCATTGGAGCCTCTTTTTTTGTCCCTTCATTCTCTATACAACGTCATGGAGTTTCTAAACTGGGAAGATGTCACTGCCTCCAGCAGCAGTCCTGCCCTCCTGCCCTTGGAGCACAGTGATAGCATGGCTTGTCCAAAAACTGGTTTGGATATTGGAATTATCAGAGGTATTCAACAACTCCCTAAATTTAAAGCAAAACAAAAAAAAAGCTGAAGAAGGGAGAGGGATTGTCACTCTGACCAATAACATGGATATTCTTGGTGTCATCACCCTGTCTCCTATCTGGGAGAGGATGCATGAACTTTACCACCCTGTCCAAGGATGCTTTCTACAGGACAGCTGTGTCTAATGGAGAACTGTTCAACTACCATGGAAACAGGGTGACACCAGAGTTTGATTTTAGGAGTAAATGCCCAGCACTATGCAGAAGGCTTGGTGCTGCTGAGTAATACCTGCCTTGAATTAATATGGCTTGTTGTCTCCTGCACCATCTGCAAACAGAGAATGGGATTAAGAGCTGGCAGGCAGAGGCTCAAAGACTTGCAGACTACTTTCAACAACCTAACCATCCTTCAGTAACTACCAGAATCAAGTTTATCTCCAGCTGCCTTCAAGAAAAAATTGGAAAATTTTGACATGCTGCTTGAGACTACCTGGCAGGGAGGATGACCGGAGATGGGAGGGATGGGGGCCTTCCTGGCTGTGCAGCATGTGAATTTTGGCAAGAGAGGTACATGCCAATCAGCCATGGAAGCAGCTCTGCATGGTGCACCTGAGGAACCCATGGCACTCATGCTGCCTGATTTCAAGAGCTTTTACATCCAGCCTAGTGCAATGTCTGTTTGAAAGCTCAAGCCTACAGCCATGGCTGCCTCCTCGTCTATGCATGGCTCATGTCACGTATGTCAGTGCATTTTCTGATGGTACAAAACTGGGAGGGGTGGCTGACACACCAGAAGGCTGTGCTGCCATTCAGCATGACCTGGACAGGCTGGAGAGTTGGGCAGAGTGGAATCTAATGAAGTTCAACAAGGGCAAGTGTAGGGTCCTGCACCTGGGGAGGAATAATCCAATCCACCAGCACAGGTTAGGGGCTGACCTGCTGGAAAGTAGCTCCATGGAGAAGGACTTAGGAGTCCTGGTGGACAACAAGCTAACCATGAGCCAGCAAAGTACCCTTGTGGCCAAGAAGGCCAATGGTATCTTGGGGTGCATTTAGAAGAGTGTGGCCAGTAGGTCAAGGGGAGTTTTCCTCCTCTACTCTGCTCTGTGAGGCCACATCTGGAGTATTGTGTCCAGTTCTGGGCTCCTCTGTTCAAGAGAGACAGGGAACTACTGCAGACAGTCCAATGGAGGGCTGCAAAGACGATTAAGGAACTGGAATATCTCTCTCAGGAGGAAAGGCTGACATCCCTGAGGCTGTTTAGCCTGAAGAAGAGAAGACTGAGAGCGGATCCGATCAACGCTCCTAAATATCTAAAGGGCGAGTGTAAAGAGGATGGGGCCAGTCTATTTTCAGTGGTGCCCAGTGACAGGACAAGTGGCAATGGGCACAAACTGGAACACAGGAATTTCCATCTGAACATGAGGAAAAACTTCTTTAGTCTGGGGGCAACAGAGCACTGGCACAGGCTGTCCAAAGAGATTGTGACTCACCTTCTCTGGAGACTTTGAAAACCTCTCTGGATGCATTCCTGTGCAACCTGCCCTAGGTGAGCCTGCTTTGTCAGGGAGGTTGGCCTTGATGATCTCCAGAAGTCCCTTCCAAGCCCTACCATTCTGTGAATCTGTGATTCTACTAGAGGCAGTCTCTCAGCTGGCAAAACAAAGTTTGCCTGCAAATAAAGAGTCTGACTGTGTTGTCCTTAAAGCACCATCAAAGCAGATGGGTCACAAGTGCAAAATACAGAGTCTGAAATATTCTGAATTGTGCAAGCAGAGCAAAGAGCACTGAAAGCGAGGTGAAGGCTCTGGCTGGACCTGCAGCTCATCTGAGGTCATGGGAGACATCTTTTCAGGAGAGGTGACAGGGTCTTGAGCGTCACTGTCACAGCCCAATAGCTGGGGGCAAGGAGACTGTTTGATGAGGAGGCACTTCCCCTCTTGCATGGCTCTAATTCTGGTGCTGGTGATCTTAATATTTTTGGTGTTGTGTTTGAATGGGAGAAGTTTGGAGGCCAAAACCAGCTTTGGAATATGTCACCCAACAGCCCAGGTTGGCTGTTCCTACTGTCCATTGCATGTGCTTGTCCATTCTTATTATCTCCCTGTGGCAGCCAGGTTCATTTTAGTCAAGACTGTACACAAGCCTCTCAGTCTTCACTAAAACTAGTGGATCAGGGAGCACATCCCTTAAAGCTCTTCCCTCCCCTCCCCTCCCTTCCCTTCCTTTCCCTCCCCTTCTAAGCCACCCTTCCATGTTTCAAAGAGGCCTCCACAAGCTCCTTGAACATCTCTTCTATTTTCTTATTTAGAATCCAGTCAGGTAATCATTGGCGATGATTGATGTAAGAGGTGTCCTTGTAGAGCATTGCATAAGTTACTTCACTCAGTTTCCACTGCAACACCCCTTAGCCTGGATGTATCACCTGCAGAGTTTCTTCCTATTTTTATGACACCTGGAAACAGTAAGTTCTTCTCCACCTTTCCTCCCGTACTCTCTGCTATGCAGGAATGTTTAATCTCCCTTGTTCATAGCATTATCAAGCTCACTGCATGCTGCCTGTCTGATGCAAGTCTGGTGAAAGGTCACCAAATCGGTCAGGAGACTGGAGCTCAGCATGTATAAGGGGGGGCTGAGAGCTGGGTTTGTTCAGCCTTAAGAGGCTCAACAGAGAAAGCAGAGCCTGACTCCTCTCAGAGGCAGATACTGATGGGACAAGAGGCAATGGGCCCAAGGAATACCCCAACTGGATATTAAGAAAAAGATATTAATTCCCTGGAGATACTGGAAACTTGACTGGATAAGGCCCTGGGCAACCTCATCCATTTGGAACCACTTTAAATGGAGGCTGAACTAGATGACCTACTTCTGATTTAAACCGTAATTCTATGATTTTATTTACCACTTCAAAAACTATACATTGCCAGACTCCACTGGGAAAGTGCTTAATTAAGAGCAGCGGCAGCAGAGGCAATGTGAGATGTAGATGTACTGTATTTGCATTTGCATTGCTGTCAGCACTGGAGCATATTCTATAGAAAATATTATAAAACAGCAAGATAAAGTCCAATTTAAGAGGTTGTGAGGAATCACGAACCGTATGAATGCATCTTACCACTGTGCTTCTTGCTGTCTTACACAGTGGGGACATCATGAGCCCTTCCTCAAGGCCAAAGAAAACTCATCCCTGTCCTGTAACAGTTGTGTCTCTCTTCAGACATTTTCCACCTACAATACTACATTTTGCATTGTCTAGGGTTGTACTTGAGTTCCACCACAGCATTACTGGTGGTTTTTAGAGTTCCAGGTTATTAAGACAGCAGTCATTTCTGTAATTCATACTTTGCAATGCACTGCTTGCTTGCACTTTGGTTATTACTTTTCTACAGCTCATAATAAATTTAGAAACTGCATTGATAAGTTTTTTATGGTTAAAAAATCCGTCAGGAGTTATGTTGATACTAAAAAGGACTTCATAAGATTAATATTGATATAAAAAAGCTTTCTAGGATTTGTTGATATAAAAAGTCTCTCAAAGATTTTACTGGAAAAATCCACCATGATGAGATTTTAATGAACATAACATTAAAAGGCTCTGAACATAACAAACTGGCATTAATTTTCTGCATTAATAACCTCATTTACCAATGCAGGATGTTCTTTTTTGAGGAAGCTGTGCAGGGCTCAGTACACATGAAAGGTATTTTTTAATCTGGCACAAGGAAGACCCCAGTAGGTGGAACAGGCTGGGATCCAGGTGAGAAGCAGGCAGTGGTAGAGCAGGTATTGTCAGCCTAACAGGGAACAAGGGCATGAAAAAGGCACCTGTACTGTGTTGGGAAGTGGAGAGGGTCTTCATGGAGGTATTCACTCATACCTGCTCAGGGTGACATCTGACCCCGGGAATAGGCAACTGCCATTTGTGTATCTTTGGATGCAGTAATTATCATTCACAACAGACAAAAAAATTAGTGCAATCATTCTTTCCTACAGAGTGCTGCTGGCAGCAGCAGGCTAGCGGAGACTGTGCCACAAGTCCTGGCTGCTCTGGTTCAGCTGCCTGGGCTCCAGCCCTGCCTCTGTGGGCAAAGCACCACAGCTGCTGCACATAGACCCTTGGGAAGAGCTGTAAATCCTGCTATTGTTGGTGACTCTTGCACAACCACCTGCATCTAAGACAAACTAAGGGTGTAGGTTGGCCACCAACACCTATTTATGTCCTTCATTGCATGGGGTGGTGGTAGGAACGCAGCCAGAGATGCACCTCCTCTTTTTAACCCATCCGTAGGCCAGTTTAGATTTTTTCTGTATGGTGCCCTGTGTGTATCCTTTCTGAATCACAGCATACCCTGGAAGCTGTTTATTTTACTGTTTTATTTTTAGGAGAGACAACAAAGGGAAAATGGCACTAAGCAGAGAACTACAGAACTGTCTACTGGCCTTGGAGAGAGAGGGGGAACTTCCGGAGAAGACACCTTAATATTGTTGTGAACATGTTTTAAAGGGAGACAAGGATGAACATTAGCATTAGAAATAAATTCCGCTTATTTCCTCATAATTTCATTAGGAACTGGTATTCAGACAGGATAAATGCCTCAGGTAAATCCCCATAACATTTCCTTTAATTTGTTTGTATTACGTGTCTTATTGCTCCAGATTTCTCATATCTGAGCACAGAGTGCTCAGAAAGCAATACAACTTGAAATAAGGATTTAGCAGCATACTAATTTGTATACATGCAAATATAATCATTCCATCAGTTTTAAATTAACAAAAAGAGGTTGGCTAAGAGCTTAGTGCCTTAGTTAATAGCTAATGCAACAGGAGTAAGAAAAGTAGAAGAATTCCTTACATCTGACTTTGTCTCAAACATTCCATCAAACAGAGGTATTTTCTTAATGATTAAAAAGCAAAATTAATGATCCATGTTATTAGAAGCAATAGAAGGTTCTCAATGGAGACTATTAATAGCTTTCCTGAGTCACTCGGCTCCAGGCCTCACACAACCCTTGCCAGGCACTAAGTGCCACAGGTCCCCTACTGCAAATTCATCACATCCTCTTGGCAAAGAAACGCTGCCTCCAAGTCTCCCAGTCCTGAACAGCATCCTGCTCATAATGTGACATGCAGAGATGGCAGCTTGGGTACACAGGAAGCCTGAGGGGCAGTTTTGGGAGCCCTGGGCTGCCCCGCTCACCTGGTAGACCAGCAAGAAATGGTGCGCAAGGACATCTGTGAGAGGCAGTGCTGCCCGGTGGAAAAAGCAAGACTGGGACCCATTCTTGGCTCTGCCAGTGGCTGATCGTTTGCTTTTCTTTCACCAGACATTTATCACCCACTAAATGTGGTTAATTTTGTGAAACCCCTTGAGATCCCTTGATATAAAAGGGCTCTGTGAGAACTAGACGCTCAGCAATTTCAATCCCATTTAGAAGGGAACAAACCAAGCCTCCCTTACAGACTCCTCATGTCATGATGTGTCTTGAATACTGATGTACAGGCACTAACGTTGGTTTGCTCAATGGGTTGAATAAGTGAATAGGGACAGAACAAGGAAGTACTTTATTCACAGTAGCAAATACGGTGACTAAGTACCATCCTTATGACAGCAGGAATGTGGCAGTCTCTAGATCTCACCAGCTTTCCCTGCAACGCTGTCCCTTTCTTTTACCCGCAGACGCTTGGCACAGTGAGGAAAAGCATCACATGGAAGAAAAATATACGGGTTAACATTGCATCCATTATCCTCACTGAGTTATGAGGCATATATACAGATTATGACCTTTTCCTAGAACTGTTCACTGTAATAAAACAGATGGTGCAAAATTTCATACTGATTCAGCAGTTTCACTCGTTTTTCGGATGTGCCGGAAAAGGGAGAACTTAAGCCTGGCTCTGAATCCACTAGAAGTTGCTACCATCAGAAAATCAAGTAAAGGGGCATTTGTAGAAGGACGCGTTTTTCACCTCCCTGTGAGTACAATCAACAAGGGACACTTTTGAAAGGATATTTTTTCAAAATAATATTTTTATTCCTGAACAAATTCTTATGCACAAGAAGGTAATTTGACTCCAACTCCTGATATGAACAAAAAATACAAAATGAGAAGCAGCAGAAGAGATGAGCCTCTCATTGTATCCCACTGCATTTTTGCTAAAATCCTATGGCTTCTTATGCACTTTAACATTTATCAGACATTTTATTTCTGAGTTCCATATCATACTTGGCATTCCAATATCTTTTTGTATAATATAGGCAGATTAAATGGCAAAAGATTTCTAAGCAAGAGAGGAAATGCTATTCAATAATTGCTAAACAACTGCTGTAATTTCAAGCTATAAAGAAAAAATGGATAAATATTATGGGGTGTTAGAATAGAGAGAGCTAAAATTGGAAGGGAAACATTTGCCTAAATTTTCAGGCATTAGCACTTCCATCCTACAATACACAAAAGGCAGAGGAGGTTCCCAGTGAGACAGTATTGAAGCAACAAATCACTGTTCTGCCATGCTCAAAATAAAATCATATGAAGTCATATTTTTTGTTTTGCCTAATTACTGAGATGGAAGTTACTACATTATGAGTGTAATCCAGAGATCAGTGAAGTGTCCTGCCTACAAAGTGTAATTTTGTTGAAAACACTAAGTTCTACTGGTACAACAGCTGGGTGAACTGGCTCCACTTCGGGTAACAAACGAAAAACTTCTATTTTCTGTTTCCCCAACTGAACAAAATGTGAAGACAGACACAAACAACCTCTGAAGCACACATACCAAACTCAAAAAAGTAGTGTCACCTCTACTTCATAAAGTCATTTCACATTTTCAAATAGAGATGTATCACTGCCTACGTATGGAAGCATTAAATGAGAAATTTAGTTTAGAATCAGCTCCACAACTCCACTAACACTTTCAAGGCATGTTGCAAATGTAATTATCTACAATAGCGAGACTATTTAAGTCATGTAACTGCATAATTAGGGTCTCTTCTGGTTCATCATCATGAGGGACTAAATAAGATTAAAACATGACTCGACGTTATCTACTTTTCCTACTTTGTCACCTGACATTTCTTAGTAACTATTAATAGGACAGAAAATAAAAAGGAAACATTTTGTTCCCCTCTTCAGGAATAGCCATTGCAAATTTCCATTACAAGTGGTTTTCCTCAGGCTCTGGAAAAAAGAATTGCATTGATAATAAGTCATTTATTTCTGTGAACAATAAAACCTGGATTTTACAGCTGATAATAAACAAGTAAATATTTTCCTTTGGCAAGGAAAAATTGAAGCGTGTCAAAATAACCTCAGAGTGGAACCTGACCATTATCACTGATGGAAAGTGGGGACTTTTTCCATAACACAGTAGTAGCAAAGTCTCCAGACATGGAGAAAATGTTGTTTACAGGCACTTGTGTACACAGTGAGTGAATAGAAGACATATTGGCATTGAATGTGAAACCAAAAAGAAAATTAAGGCAAGCATCTTGAAAGCAAGTCAGCAGTGGCCAACTGATGTCTGAGATCACTTTGCCACTTGGATAGTAAGTAGGAAAAGTAGATCTTCCCTCAAAATTCACTGCAATGTTAGCCCCTAACAAGTACCAGTATGTGCATGTGGTGCACATACACAGCTCTTCAGGGTTTTATTGCTCTAAATATCTGAAAAAGTCTTAGCATAGTGAAGGATGAGGTACAGAAAGATTAAGTAACTGGAAAAGAATCAGTGGCAAAAGAAGACAAGATACCCACCTTACTAGGCTTGTGTTACGACCACCCAGCCACATCACCCGTCCTTCCATACCTGGAATAAAAAAATGCATTGCAGCAGTTCTGCAGTTTGCTTCTCAGAGAATGAAGTACATCAGAACAGAGCCAAAATAGAATATTCATTTTTAACTGGGGAGAAGATTGTTAAAAATTCTCAGTTTTCAGCTTTTCATCTGGCAACTTCTGAAACTCTTCTCTGCACAGACATATTTTCCCTTAATTTTAACAGCTGGAAGTGAGCCAGAAAAGAGCTCCGCCTGAGGTATCTACTACAGCAAGATGACTTCCAAAATAAAATATTTATTAAACTAAGTTCACAATGCCTCTCCTCTCCAATAATGGACTGTTAATAGATTTTTGTAAAACAACATCCTTTTCCTCCATGCAGCCTAGGCACAGGCAACCCTCTCTGTCCTATGTCTCTCATCAGCTGAGCCAAAATGACACAGACACAGAGACACTGTCCACTCTCCTATCCTCAGCCTCCCCTGGTCCCACATGTCAGAGCATGCATGGGTTACAAGCAATGGTGGAAGACAAGAGACAGCTAAAAGTGCAGGAGGGCGCAATTACATCCTACATGATTTAAAGTTAGTTTCCTTGCTCAGCTTTTCCTAATATTTGGAGGAGGAGGTGGCACCATTTCTCATGTCACTTTCTGATGTGTATGACCTATTCTCTGGTGGGTAGCATGTGGGAAAAATAAAGAAGAAAAGCTCAGGTGATGTGCAGACAGCATAGGAACACTGAGATATGATGCCACACATGAGGATACACAATATTCAGAGCAGTAATCAAGGCTGTGGATGAGCTGCGCCCAGTTCCCCTGGAGAACCATTGTTTGCTCTATCCACCACAGAATGTGTTATGCCAGGCAACAGAAAAAAAGATAACTATCATCTTTATTGCTAGAATTGTAATATGGAAAAATATCATTAATAAGAGTATGAGTCTCACCTGCCTGTCACTCGCTACTGCTGTTCTGTGACTTCTCCATGCCTATTAAAGTCCCATGCACACCGAGCCAACAAGGGAAAAAAAGCCCATTTCAAAAGAGAAAAAGAAAAAAATAATATTATATATCAGAAGCTTGAAAGACTGCACACGAAAAACTGAAGACATGGCTTAATCTTATTTTTGCTAGTGACTTTACCACTAACTTTTTCCTGCTCCCACCCTATACACTGCTTCTGTGTGAGGTTCTATAGTGCTATCTGGTTTTAACACAGGGCTTTCCATCCCTGAAATTCCTGCTGGCATTGCTAGTTCTATTTTCAAATGAAGAGAATGAAATTAATGATTTCTGCCTCTGTTATCTGCTCTGTTCCTTTCCTGAATGCTCCCATCCTTCTGCATGGTTCAGCTGCTGCAGGATGGACAGCAAAGATTCCTGCCCCGACAGCTGCCTGGACACCTTCACAGTTTCTGAGCCAGCTCCTGGTGTACATCATTTCATTTCACAGCTTGACGGTTTAAATCAGTGCCAATTATCTCAGTACCTGTGAACTATGGTTTTTGAGCAGTTGCTAGACAAGTAGCAGTAGGGAGAAATGGAAGGGATAGGATGGGCTGATGGGGACAAAAACCACTACAGACACCTCTGCTTAGGATCCCTGTAGGCTGCTTCTAAGCACCTGTCAAGCGGGAGCCCTGAGGAGCATAGGTCAACAGAGAGTAGCAAACGCTTTACTCAGGTGGAGACAGCCAGGCCCTTCACAGCACATTAGTGCCTGCGGCAGCCTGAATCTGGCCATCAGTCCTTCCACCAACCAGACTATCAGACTGAAAAACAGCCAGTGAGAGCAAGAGCAGTAAGATAGAGCCTCTTGTAAAAATCGCAGGTTCAAAAGCAGGCCAATGTGCTCAGCCCTGCTTTCAGTTTTAATATTAGGAATAGTAGTAAGTGGAGAGTGATAGTGCTTTAATCGTGAGAAAAGCACAGTAAACTGCTCTCTCTTTAAGTACATCCTCCTGCACCACGTGTAGCTTCACTTTATCAGAAAGCTTTACTTTATCAAAAACACAGCAGAGCTTGGACAGTGTGAATACAGCTGCAAAGCAACCTTACCAACATCCTGTCTACTCCTGCATTGTAGCTATGAATAATTAGTCCTCCACGTAACCTTTGCCTTTCTGTCCCTGCTCTTCCACAGCTGCATATTGTTGTAACTGCAACTGGGCCCAAACCAAAATCCCAGATCTAAAATTTGTTCTCATAGTTAATGAAATCTGGAAAGAAATCCAAACAGGTGTCTGCCCTTCCTCACTACAACTGGATTATGGGAAGCCCTGAATATAACCAATCCAGACTTTCAAGGCTGTGTTTTTGTTTCAGATTCTGTGGTTCAAGCTGTTTGCATGTATTTGTTTATTCTGATGTCTACAGAGAGAGGCAACCTTTAAAAACCAACCCATAAACTTAACCAAAGTTAAGTTTAACCAAAACTTCAAAAATATTTTCAAAGCATTGATGGTAATTAAGCCCTTTACTGCATTCACTCTGGCCACTCTTTCTGGAAGAGATGTTGAGCTAGTGCTGCCTCAGAGGAGGAGGAGATTTGATTACACAACTGAATGCAAAAAACACAGTATTTGGAGTAAAAGAATAATCACTGCTCTCTTGGCATATCTCCCTGTTAACAAAAGAAATGACCATTGCCCAACTTTTCAACCTCTGAGGCTGCCCAGAGATTTACTTTCTAAGAGTCCTGGTCTGTATAAACTCCCCAGATTAGGGACTGCACAAATTTTAAAATGCTAAATTTAATGGAAAGACTAAAGATTGCTGACCATGCTTCAGAAATACACAGAAAGCTATTTAGTTTGGAAAGAAAATAAAATTTCAGCACTGCAATGCTATGATGTAGTAAAGTCACATCGCTAAGAATGCAGAATTTAATCTGTCACTAGAATACTGCATTTCTAATCAATATGTGATTGTAATGTTGGATTATATAGCAAATAATAATTCCAAGTATTAATAAAGTTATAAAGATTGAAATAGTTAATATTGAAGGAGTCAGTACTTACATAAATAAGTGTCTAGAACTGAACCTCTTGAAGCTGAGGGATACATTTACTGAGCAGAGTTTTCCTCATATTCCAGCTCCTACAAATTACGATCTCAAGACAATAGTTTTCCATCTTCTCTAAATATGTGGGACTCTGAAAATTTTCCAGGGAGACTGGAGATTCCAGTACAGTGCAGTTCAGCCTAATGACAATAACTTTAATTTTCCTCAACACTCATCACAGACCCATTAGAAAGCATCAGCAGAAACTAGCAGCCTGAGCTCAGACAGAAAATCTCTTTTTCTAGACTGTACATATCAAAGCAGGCGTATCTCTTGCCTAGGCAGGAAGGCAACTGCCTTTGGAAAAGAAAAGCAGTGTTGAGGCTGAAGAGCAGGAACGTTCTGGGAATGAGACACTCTGCTTTCTGACTGCGGACAGGCCACTTAACTTCCCTGTTATGTGTGTGTCCAAGGTCAGCAAGTGGCCTGTCTGCCAAAGCCAGCAGCTAGCAATGCGGGAGGAGATTTACAGAGAAAGGGAAAAGCACTTGTACTTGGACAGTGTCATGATATTTTACCTTCAGTAACAACTCTTTGTCTATGTTTCTCTCTCTCTCCCCTCACCTTGGAAAGCTCACATATAAAAGCACCAAAAGCAGATTCCCATGGGCTCACACACCCAGAGCGAGGAGGAAGGGAAGCACTGCACACAGCGAAAGAAAATCACTGCATTTGCTCCTTCCTAATATCCACACCTGCCCATGTTTCATCAAAGAATTTGCATTCATTATGGATCATTAGCACCAGTTAAATTAAATTTATTTTGAACACTGAATGCGAATTTCAGGAGTGCCTCAGTCTGTTCAAGTGCTAAGATCCAGCTAACATGAAACTGTCACTATTTCATATGCAAATTGTACTAATCTAGGCACATTTTCTACTGTTTATATAGACACCAAAACCGATAAACCCATCCTTTTTCTCCCTAAGAACCTAAAAAGCTATATAATGACTATAACTTTGGTCTTAGAGCAAATTTTTATGTTTTTAACTCTCACAGCAAAAGGCACGTAAATAATATATTTGTATCAAATGTTCTATTAAAGGTTTTCAATGGGGTTTACAAAAATCAATTCACTACTGCTGCAAGACAGGAAACTACCTGCTTCATCTAGTCACTGACGTCCAAAAAATCAGTAATAGCCAGGCATTAACTAGTCTATATGCATCCGGGAGGGTTGTACTACTCTAATAAAACCGATTTTAATAGGAGTTTATTTAAGCCTCTGCAATTTCTCCATGTAGAACAGGCATGTGCCTTTCTAGATCTGTATGTATGTAATGAGGGAATGAAATATATTTTCCTCCTGAATAACAGAGGCCCCAGTCCTGGGTGAAAAAATGGCAGAGAATTCACAGAGTCTTTGGTTAACTATTAGAGCTGAGGAACACAGAGGGCTTGAAATGAGTGACAACACAACCGTTGGCATTGAATAGGACACTCAGCTTCTGGGGATGCAAACGCTCCATCCTGACCAGGTTCACTAGGAGCATGGCAGCTTTGGGCTGTGCAGGGCTGAGTCACTCTTCTCTCATCTTTCTCAAACATCTCTCCTATTATTTGTGCGCAAGCCATGGGGAAGCTCCCAGACATTCCTGGTTGTCCATATGCACCACGTTGAGGTCCACTTGGGCAGACTGTGCAGGTTTTTTCCAGCAGTCTGTCTAGCTGTTTTCATTGGCATCTGTGCAGTAAGGTTTTGGCAGTATTTAGCACACACAGTAAGCACGGCTGCTTTGCAATTTTGTACAGTATAAAACTTTTGTTATGACCTTCATTTTGCAGTAATCTCAGCATTCAATAAAAAAGAATGCACAGGAAAACATGTTTATGAGGGATTAACATGGCAACAAATATAAAACTGCTGCAGAGCTTTTTTTAAAAAAGCTAAATACTTTTCTCATGACTCTCCTAAATATTCTAAATTATTTATACTGACCTTCTGAGCAAATCTAGCTCTTACATTTCAGCTGCAATATTAGATGTAATAGAAACATTATTAACAGAGTGCTTGGAGTTGCGTGCCTCGTATAGCACATTGGCAATACCCTTCCTCTCTTCAGTTCTATTGCTGTGCTCATGTAGCACATGAAATTTGGGGGCCTCTGTACCAGAAGTGTTAGGGCTTTTGGCCCCTTCCTCTTTCTCCAGACCTGTCACAGGTAATTCCCTGGCCAGAGAGCAGGCACAAAGACAATCAACCGTCAGGGTAAGAGTCGCTGGCAGAGCAGCATGGTCCCTTTTCCTCTGGGGACAAGGTTCATCCTGCAGGATATTAATTGAGCCACTTCGTTGTGCATGTTCTGTAGCTTGAAGTACCCTGGAGGGGGTGAGCTTTTAGGGGTTGTTTTTATGGTTCTCTTAAATCCGAGATCTATTACCCAGCAATCCACAGTTGGGGAGGACAAAAGTTCTGAAGATTCATGGGAACATTACAGTTCTGTGCAGTACAAATGTAAACTTTACTTATCCTTCACTAGGTATCATTCCATTAACACAAAGAGTCCATGTCAATCTCATTTGTATTGAGCCCTGTAAACATCTGTCTTCTTGATTATCAAGCTTTGGTATGGTCCCAGTTTGAACACCGACTGATACTGCTCTTATCTAAGTCAACTCATTTCTGGCTTTACGATCAGAGGTTAGACCACATGGTGAGGCGGTAGGGAGAACAACTGGAGGCACTGACACCCTTTTATTTGAAAAGAGACTGACTGGTGTGGGATGTTTATCTCAGCAAAGGATAACTCAGACATGATAAACAGATATGACCCAGTCAAGCATCTGCAGTGCTTCCTTCCGTGAAGTTCAGCAGTCCCAGCTGGTGTGTCAGGGAGTCTTTTCTAAGCCTTTTCTAGCCTTTCTGGTCAGATGAACAGATAATTTAGTTATACCACTACTTGTAAATACTGCTAAACTCAGTGCAAGTAGTGGTAATTCCAAGCCTTTTGCTCCTTCCCAGGAATGCCAAATATAGGGAAGGAAATTAAAGTAAATGGCAGGAAAAGCAAAGCAGCTCTTCTCAGGGCAGGCATACTTTAGATACGTGCTTAAAAATGTGCTTAACACCGTGCCAGAGAGTAAGAGGTATAGCCAGGCCAAACAGCCTGGGGGATGTTTATTACCACTGCCTCTTCTGCAAGTACATTCAAAGTCAGGTCCCTTGCGACAGTAAAATTTCATCTATTCTCTCTCTAGCCCTGCACCACAGAGCAACAGACAGGTCATTACTTCTGGCATCTTTTAATGGAAATTCAAAACACTGCCATTTTCCCGTTTACCTTACAAAGTTAGTAATAAAATTTATACAGACTGAATGCTCACAGAATGGTTTCCTACAATCATTTTATACGTACCATGCATTTTAATTGAATGATCACCCGCCTATACATTTTCTGCTACTTCCCGTGCCTTGATTTATATCCTTAGAAACTACCTGCCTGCCCTAGATCAGAACAACACTGAAAACCAAGTGTTTGTGAACATTTTAAGATTTCTTGCAGTAGTTTTGCTCTGATTAGATTTGCTAAGGTAAAAAAGTGAAGTAATCCAATTACTTCAAAAGGTTTTGTTGCCTGGTTGCACAGATTTTGAGAGTAGGAAAGACAAAGGATGGAAGTAAGAGTTCAGAGAGCCCCAAACCAGGGAACAATATTAAAAAGCCCAATGTTGTTCATGCCACAGGATCTCTATCCAGTTGTGCATTTTGGCTTTGGACAGGGAGGTGCATCTCCAGATGTCCCACTTGCTTCTACCACTTTTCAACAAAACTGTCCTGTGCCATCACTTTCGCCAGGGCAGATATTCACATGCTCAGGCTACAGAATAGCTTCTGGAGGTCTATTTGCAACAGCTACTGTAGCATGACTTCAGGATTTTTGTCAGGGGAACATATTGGATCAGGGCTCATGATGCTCAGGAGGGCTGGCATTAGCTTTGCTGACAAAACCAAAATGGAGTGCAAACCTCCCAGAGGAGGTGCCAAGGGAAAGCGTATGCTATCAGTGAAACTGTGCAGGATACAGCCCTTCATCCAAGATCATCATCCCAAAATTCAAATGCCAGTTTTACAGTCAGTAAGCTGCTGGGCAGTATTTCGTTTTGTGGCATTCAGCAGAGATGATTAGCTAATAATCCAAATATACAGAGGGTTTTTCTTCCAGACTTTGACTTGAATACGTTTATGACAGTGACCAAAACTGTATTTTCCAGCTGACCTGAAATATAACATCAGACTAAACTCTGATGTGCTCTGCCAGGTGTGTCAGGGTAACATATGGCTCTGCACTGCGGAGGCTAACTCAAGCGAAAACAGGAGGCAGACTAGAACATTAAAAAGCCAAGGTCCTACAGCAAATACTTCTTGAAGCTATTTATTGGGTCTGAGGCAGTGTGTAATTCTGTCCTGGAGTTAACTATTAAAAAGGCAACAGTTTTAAACGCTGCCCTGAAATACAAGATTATAAAATGCAAAACAGGTGAACTTACCATCTGGAGTGGTGCAAGCTGAATACACAGGCACTTGCTGCATTTAAAATGACAGTTCAGTCCACAAGAGGAATTACCAGCAAAAGAAAGTGGACAAATGCTCTTTTGATCACTACCTTAATTTTTATAGTTACATGTGCCAGTTGTTTGCCTACTACCAGGTAAGTGCTCAATGTACAATGTGATGGTTAAAAGGCCAGTGCTATTTTCAGCCATGTACACGTTGCAAGGTAGCAGAAATATAGGACAATTCACACAGGCAAGGCCCAAAAGCACGCAGCACTCTAACTGCTGCTCGAAGAAAGAGGACCACTGTCCCGGTCAAGAGCTTCTTTATAGTATGTCCGTGTCAAAATCTAGTCCAAATATATAAGCCCTCAAACATGAGCGGCCAAGTGTAATAGATGCTTTTGTCTGGGGCTCTTTTTAAGCTGCCAAAGGGGTGAGACAGGGCCACTGCGTGACCCTCACAAGCAGCCTCCCAGGCTTTCTGACCTGAAACATTTCGTTCTGACCAATCTGGTTTAAATCCCACATTGGCACAGGCTCCAGGTTCATGCATAAAGCAGAAGGACTCCCAGAGGGCACAGAGCTGGGCAGACGGCCATCCACCTCAGTCTCCTCACCTACAGCCTAGCAGCCAGGGTGAAGATACAAGGACACAGGCTAGCCAAGGGCAACTTAGCAGTGCCCCAGGCCAGCTCTGGGGCATTTTGGACAACAGGCTAACAAAAGGCATTCAATTTGCCCACAATCATTAATAAAGTATCTTTGCAAATTTTTCCTTCCCATAAAAGCATTACTGGGCACTGGTGTCATCTCCTGAGGCTGTTTCAAGCTGCAGTGGAGTAGTCATTCTCCATGGAGTGGCACATAGGAGAGAAAGCAGCAATTTTTCTAGCTGCCTTGGGCAATAGAGCAGCTTTTGCTGCTGGGAGGAGAGAGGAAACACAGATGTGACTACAAGCTGGTCCTCAGAGGTGCCAGACGAGTTTGATGTCAGTGCAGAAGACGGCCTAGTTCAGAAGGAGGGTAGGCACAACAGAACAAGGAGAGGGAGCTGAGTCCTGCAATGACAAGGCCACATGAGATAACCACCCATGCATACTTTGCACACCTGAAAAGGTGAAGTGTTGTTTGGGGTAGAGCTAAGAACAACGAGATGCAGCTGGCAAAGGAAAAACCTTATTAGGGCTGAATGTTAGGAAACATATGAAATGATGAGCCAGTTGCACACAATTTAAAATGAGAACACAAGAATAAAACAAAAAAGTTCTGTGTCTAACCTGCCATTTTACCATACTACAAATTCTGATTTAATAGCAGAAAAATATGTTTGAGTTGAGTTGAATGGAGTTCCCACCGAGTTATTAACAGAAAGGCTCAGGGTGAGAGAGGTGGTGGCTTAGCTACCTCTCAGTAACTGTCTGCAGATTATTTAATGTCTGTAATGTGCTTTAAAGATGAAAACCACTGAGTGCTTAGTAAATTAGAACAAAAAAGAATCCCCAACAGTGGCATCTATTAAATTACAAAATAACATCTCCAGGGAAGCCTCAGAAGTATTGTCACTAAATAAATTTAAAACTGAACAGCTTGAAATGCATTTACTATAGGAAAGAGACCTGCGTTTGCCCCAAGGAAAAGAGATGAAATGTCCTAAGGCTTCAGTAGTCTTTCATCTCCAGTTTTTTATCACTCTTTCCCAATGCACAGGGGAGAGAGATGATTATTTAAACTGTTTTTTTCTCTGGAGCTGTCTAGTGAAATGTGCTGACAGGTACTATCCATCGACTGTGTATTTCAGGTAATTCACAAGGCAGGCAAGTAAGGGGGATCACATGCCTTGACAAAAAGCACACACGAGCTGGAGGAGGATGCAGTTTTTCTCAGAGACCACGACAAGCTGCCAGCCTTTGCCATTTTCAAGGCAGACCAGAAAAAATTTTATCTAGATGCATTTCCAGACAGATGCATACAGCAAGCAACAGCTTGGTCAATCCTAGGCTGCCAGGGGATGCTCAGAACAAAAGGAAGAGGCAGCTTTTTGCTTTTCCTTATGGTCCTATTGCATCTGGTCTATGCAAAAAGAGCAGCACTCTCCTCTTGCTGCCACTGACAAGAGCCAGAACTGAGGTTGTTTATGTTGCTCGTGGCAGCGGAAGAGGCAGGGGCAGGAGGAAGGTGAACAAAGAGCAGAAGAGCAAAGTCAGCTGGTGGAAGAAGGGATTTAGACAACACCAACTTTTACACAACAAGAGGCTCCACTGTTTTGACTCTGATTTCCTGTTAGAGCTACATGCTGTGAGGCACAGATCCATGGTGTGGGCACCTCACTGAACAGCTGGGTCCGCCCTAAAACACTATAGAGCAGGCTACAGGCTTTAGTGAGGTTTTTTCATAGCCTCCAGGTGAGGACTGCCTCGAGTCCCCTGTGAAGCCCTGGGAGGTACTGCCAAATCTTGAGCATGTTTCACAAGGCACAGGACAGCTGCAAGTAAGGTGAGTACCAGTTACGCTGGAGGAAGTTCCTTTGATTCTGTGAGGCTGAGGTGTGGGCAGGCCTTAAGGCCTCCCCACCAACAGAACTGTTCTGTGGCTCAGAAGAGAGAGAGGCCATAGGGTAGCAGACACTCTCTGAGGGAGGCAGATGTGGTCCAGTACAGATGATGCCATCATAGCATCATTCTGGTTGGAAGAGACCTTCAAGATGATCCAATTCCAGTCATTAACCTAGCACTGCCAGGTCACCACTAAACCATGTCCCCAAGCACCACATCTACACTTCTTTTAAATACCCCTAGGGATGGTGACTCCACCACTTCCCCGGGCAACCTGTTCCAGTGCTTGATAACACTTTTGAGGAAGAAAATTTTCCTAATATCCATCTAAACCTCCCATGGCACAACTTGAGGTTGTTTCCGCTTGTCCTATTGCTTGTTACTTAGGAGAACAGATCAACCACCACCTCCTTTAAGGTATTTGTAGAGTGAGAAGGTCTCCCCTGAGCCTCCTTTTCTCCAGGCTAAACAACCCCAGTTCCCTCAGCCACTCCTCACAAGACTTGGTCTCTAGACCCTTCACCAGCTTCATTGCCCTTCTTTGGACAGGCTCCGGCACCTCAATGTCCTTCTTGTAGTAAGGGGCCCAAAACTGAACACAGTACTCGAGATGTGGCCTCACCAGTGCAAGTACAGGGGGACAAACATTTCCGTAGTCCTGCTGTTCACACTATTTCTAATACAAGTCAGGATGCCATTAGCCTTCTTGGCCACCTGGGCAAACTGCTGGCACATGTCCAGCCAGCTGTTGATGAGAACAAAGGGAGCTTGTTGATAAGAACAGGAGGGAAGATAACAAAATACAAATCAACTGCTTTTTCTTAACTTGTAGGTAGCTTCAAACCTTTTATCAAACTACATTTTCTGTCATTACTTAATCATCTATATTTTTTTGCAGTAAATGGGAAGTGCAGCAAAAATACAGAAATAATTTAATGTTATTATTGAGATGTGTTATGTATACTGGAGTTCTTTTTTAAGAGTACACACATGGATCCTCAGCATAATTACTTAACTATGGAGTTGCCATCCCCACTTAGCAGTACAAGACTCATATTTTCCTTTGCATTCAGCAAGGTGATAGATGTTGTAAAGATGTTATTCAGACGTTAAGATGTTTGCAGGCCACATAAACCTTTAGAGTGGGAGAAAGGGAGAGGGAAGGGGAGGAGAGAGAGAAAGAAAAAATGAAAATTTGAACTTTTCAAATGATGTCTTTGTTTCCAGCTGCACAGCACAGGGGAACCGGGTAAGAGCTGATAAACCCCATTTCCAGAGGCCATCGCACAAGTACCTTAGGCGAATACTGCAGAGGCAGGCAGGAAGAAAAGACACTGGTTCACTTCACACACGATATTGCAATACGACCTACCAGTATGCAGTCCTTCATCAAATTTTCCTGTGCAGCATCAGCAATAGCGAATGAGGATAGCTGGCCACTGTTACGCCTTGGCTTTTTATCTTGATGGGCTCTTAAGCTAACTTGTCCAAATCCGCAATTTGCAAAGATGTGGTCCGTTTCTGGTAAATCCAAATCTCCTCCCACCACTGCTTGTCCTACTTTCTCTAGGCTGAAGTCCCAGTGCTGCAGTACAAAGTGGCAAACTAGGTATCACAATTCAGGGAAGAAATTTAAGCGGCAGCTCAAAACCAAGATGCTTGCAAGAGGAATTTTGATGTGGAAGGAACTCGCATCACAAAACCTTCGCAAGTTGGACATCAGAAATCAATCTGCAATTCTGCTTCTCACACTATTCAGGTGCTCAAAACGTGTATTTCTCAGTGGCACAATTTTTATGCTGTATCTTAATGGGAAATTACTTGATAACCAGCAGCTGTACTATCAGAATTAGAAACAAAGTCACAGTTATGGAGATCTCTCTATTTTGAATCAAATTTGCCATTACAATTCATCAAATGAAAATATCACTATCAGCAATTTTGACTAGAAGATTTTTCAAGGGGTATATATATTATACTGAACTAGAAAATGAGGGCATATTCCAATAAATCCACCAGATTGTCGTAAACTACATATACAAATGTTTTTTTAATTAGAGGCTTGTTTTATGAGAAGGTATGCTAATATCCATACTTGCTCAGGGAAAATGAAGTCACAGTACATGTGCCAAACTTCATTATAAAGGCATTTGATTCAAATCATACCATAAAATAACAATAAATCTTGTTTTATTGCAAGTTTCTTGCAGCATACCCATGTTATCATGCAAAGCAAAATACAATGCATTATATTTCGAATACAGCTTCATGAAATATCTGAATATTTACTGTATATAATGGATGAATCAACAACAAACAACCTCCGAGCTTTGTTCTTAAAACAATTGACCTCTGAGCTCTTCTCTTAATAACCAGTGACCCATTCATCTGCCCTTCCTCCAAAAAACATATGGAGTAAATAACGTCTCACAAAGCTTATTGAAGTGCTGATAACAAACATCCTGAGTAAAAGGTGTAACTTTGACTGAAAGGGCTAAATCATAGGGATGTCTTTTCAGAATTTTATTACATTGTTTCACCTCCTACAGAAGCACTAAGCAATTCATTTTCTTGTAAATAAATACCTAAGGAAAACATGTAGCATTGATTTTAGAGAATTTCCCAGCTATATCAGCTCCACAGCTTTTCGCTAAGTATTCTCAACGTGTGATGACAATCTTGTTATGAAGCCATTTGGATGCACTTTGTTCAAAGCGTTACAGTCTAAGTCCTGGTATGGACAAAAAGATAATGCAGCTTAAGCGCAAAGCCAGGAGCGTATTGCTACTGTGACTGAAACTTTAAGTTGCAATCATTAAATTATTAAACCTTACCTAATTATTATAGAAAAAAATAAAATAACAAAAAAAAAGAGAGAATGCTATTACATCCCATTAATGATACAGGTGAAACTGCTACACACATCTTTTAGTTCCTACCTTTTCTCCACCTCTATGCTCACCTTTCCACTGCCCACCTGGACCCTAAGGTGGTTGGCCTCATACCACATATGAGCTTCTACATTTGCTAGGCACTTTCTCTGTATTCCCCCTAAAAAAGTTTTACCCAGTTCCTTGGTCTCCCCTTATTTAACTGCTAGTCATTGACCACTGATGCACTGTGCGTAGCTCTGGGGTCTCAAGTATCATCCCATGCCCTCTATTGGCATCTTTTATCTGTACTCCTCTGCAGTGCATCTGCCCTAATCATGTTTACAGTCCTCTATGCTGCATCATTTTGCTGGGGTCCTACACTCTTCATTCTACCTAAAATGACTACTTGTTACTCTCAGCTAAATAAAGTTACATCACACAACTGTACAAAGCTAAGCAGAAGTAGGACAGATTGTGTAATGGTCACCTAGTCATTGGGAAATTGCTGTTGCAGCAAAACAAGCTAGAGCAAAGCTCCAGGCAGGCTGAGACAAGCCCAGACAAAGCCTTAAGCCCTGAGGCCTTACAGAACTCCCAAAAAACTTCTGGCCTGTTACAAACAACAGCAACGTGTATTGCCATGAATAAAGTAAACAATGAGATACGGCACAACACAAAATTTGGGTGCATGACAACCTACAAATGTAGGTTTCCACCTTTGAAAAGTTCCATCATATACTCACAGAAACAGCCACAGAAGGCAACTTGGGTCATCCAGGCTCCTCTGCAATCACTTCACTTTCACCTAGAAGCAATTAACTTCTCATCACTACTAATAACAGTTGTATCTAACTCCACCCAGCTGTGTTAATTGGTGACTCTACTGTTTCCTTCCTACCTTGAAGAATGTCAGCTTGCTTTAAAAGGGAGAAGGCTTGTAAGGTTTCTTGTGCTGGTGACTGGCTTTTCCATGCACTTTAGCTCAGGCAAGCACATACAAGCAAATGTTTATTTCTGTGCCTGGAGAAGCAGGACCTGGCTTCATGCTGAGCCATAAACAGGCTCCTAGACCTAGAAGCCAGTTTAACTGGGTTCTTTTCCTGGTTCTTCAGCAGTTCCTTTTATGACCTTGAGGAAGTCACTGCTAATCTACGACTAGTTCGGATTTCCTCCTGCCAAACTGGGGCAGTATTGTCATTTAAGATGTTATGATAATGCAGTTTAACACCTATAGATAAAACGTACCTTTTAAATGCACGCTACTATTTTAATATCCACAAAAGTCACCTCAAAGTCAGTTTTGTCATTTCTGGCACAGACCTTTTAAGCTTGTGCTGTAACGCTGCATCAGCCCTGAACACTAGATCCCTAGAACACTAGAAAGTAGCAAGTGCTGCTGCACGAGTTGCACAAATGAAGCTGCCCTACCTTCCTTACTCCCATTTTTCACTTCAAGCCAATCATGTTCTGGAAGTGAGCATTGGGATGCTGTGCTTTTCATCAGCATCCTTCTGGGAAAAGCCTTGCATAAAAAAGGAAGGAGGGGAAAATCATACTACTTCATGCTGTAGCTCCTTTATTGTTCTTCTCCTAGTCCTGACCTTGCCAGCTTCAAACCAGCTCCTGCTGTGCAGCTCCCTACCACACTCTTAGAGCAACTCCTGCACCTCAGAAACACATTCTCCTTGTACTCCGTTCACTTGTTCTTCATTTTAGACCAGAATGGATAGAACTTTAAAGCAAATAAAAATTGAGCAATGTCTAACTGAAAGTCCAAGGTCACAAACATGTCTGATTTTATGGACTTCAGGGAGGATTTCCTCAAATTCTTGGTTCCTCATATCCTGACTGATCCCCACTCCCAATTATATACTGCCATTTCTATTTTGCTCTAAAATAAAAACACAGAGATTCATAATTACTCTTCACTGCTCCCTACAGTACAAGTTTTTCTAAGCAGAAGCTTGTCAAAAGATTCTGAGGTTTCATAAGCACTGATACTTGAAAAGCAACTCCTCATCAGGCCTGCAGGACAAAGTGGAGTCTTGGAGCTACCTCAGAAAAAAAAGCAGAACCCAACAAAACCTCAAAAAATTTTGTTTAACAGGGCTATATTCCCTGGAAGGCTCAATGGAAAGTTACCAACTTTGCTATATACACTGGAACACTACCCTGTTCTGTTTTCTACAATGTTCTCTGGTGCTTTATGTTGCTGATGATGTATGCCCCTCAGGTCTGCAGGCATCGTTAAATGTTCATGGACCTTCATAAATCACAAAAATCACAGCAGCTCTACATTAAGGACTATTTTACACCTCAGATTTAAGTGACCTTTGTAAACAGGCAATATGCAAAGCATTCTTTACTGTACCATTTAGGAGAAATTATGACAATAGGTGTTTCTATTAGTGATTATTCTAGAAGTAAAAATTACTGAGAAATGTAGCTGTTATATGAGTGGTTTGAATTATAACTGTAGGCTGAGTCTAAGAGCTTTCTTAGTGAAATTATTATCTGAATCTTCCAAATACCTGATACTATTAATCTTCTCTCTCTTCAGAATAACTCCTGAACACACTTTCTCTTTTTAGGGTACCTGTCACCTCCAATTGCTCAAGCTAAGCAGCACAGCCTGCACGCTCCCAAACAGATCTGTTATCTCAGCCCAGAGGCACTGCACACACAAAAAGCCCAAACTTGCACCTTTCATTCATTTTGCTCAAAACCAAATCATTCCTGAGGGCTGCTCTCAGATGGGAACATCATCACGTGATTCAGACACTCCCATGTGCTTTTCTTTACTAGACTTTTTTCTCCAAAGCACTTCCACTCCTTTGCTTATGACAATGAATGAAACCAGGCCTGAATAGAAAGAGGGTATTTAATGTTACAGCATCTTTTCAGTGGTGCCCAGTGATAGGACAAGGGACAACAGACACAAACTGGAACACAGGAAGCTCCACCTCACCATCAGGAGAAACTTCTTTACTGTGAGGGTGACAGAGCACTGGAACAGGTTGCCCAGGGAGGTTGTGGAGTCTCCTTCTCTGGAGACTTTCAAAACCCTCCTAGACATGTTCCTGTGCAACCTGCTCTAGGTGAACCTGCTTTGGCAGGGGTGTTGGACTACATGATCTCCAGAGGTCCCTTCCAACTCCTACCATTCTGTGATTCTGTGATAAAGGCTACTCAGCCCACAATAGCCTGTGGGCTATGCATTTTTAGCACTCTCTCCAATTTATTTCTAAGTACTCTTATCCAAAGGCCTTCTATAATTAGGCCAAACACAATCAGTTCATAGAGCACCATAGTTTTCCCATGTTTCAAAGCAGTCATTCACAACTGTTACATACTCAGAATTGATTGAGCATGGGGATTATTTTATCTCCAGGAGAGATGATGATCAGCATTTCCCACCCAGTTCCTGAGCTGTCTTTACTAATTTATCTTAATAACATCTTTGTGTTTTGACTCAGAAGGAAAGAGATCAAAGCAGAGAACAAGGCCAGCATAGTCTCAAGATTAAAATTGGCCAGAGGCAATCAGCAGAGCAAGTAAACAGCACTTCAGCAGTCTGAAGAAAAGACTGGTCTAACGTGAGCATTTTCATGCTCCTGCAAGCTCTCTCCCAGTTAGACCAGTTGGCCTAAGAGGTCACATCTGCTGCTCATGCTATTTCTTGTCGTCATCCCATCCCTATTGCCCTTTTTCACCCTTGAACTTCGTTAACCAGTAACATCACAATCAACCTTACAGTTCTCCTTTTCTCCTTAAAGAAGCACAGAACTGCATTCCTTATGGGAAAAGGGGCCGAACTTATGAGAACACCAGGCAGCTCCTGGCTTCACTTTAACCCTGAGCCCTGGCACGCTGAGGAGTACTCACATGTCAGCCCGAGGTGTAGTGCCCAGCCTCCTCAGCATAAAAGTTGGGGCTTAAAGGGTCAGTGTATTACAGTGTTTCAACACTATCCCATTTCGCTGGGGCAGGAATAGAGGACTGAGCGCACAGGAGGCGGGGAGCCTGTGTTCTATTTGATACTCGATATGTCTCGCTTGGTACCTTACCATATCTGATGGTCCCCTCTGCTCAGACCTCCTCATCTCTGAGAAACAAAATTGCTGCGCTGTAAGTTGGCTCCACGTCACGTCTTGAACAGAACAACCTAATCAGAAAGGAAAATGAGAGGGAGATCGCACTCCTTTTCTTTCTGCATGGGAGCCTAAAACATAACTCCTGCTTATTTTCTTGGCTCTTTTTTCTATTGAGAAGACACAGACTGAATGCAAAGGAGCACTTCAAAGTGTTCATTTTTGCTTCCACTGGAGCTTGGTTTTTAAAGTGGACTTTGCTCCCCATGAGCTCACGAGCCACTGCAATCTAGTTTAAAAGCAATTTATTTCTTTTTTAATCAATAACCATTAGGCCTATCCTGTGCTCTCATCTTGCTCAAAACCAGGGGTGGACAGAAGAAGCTCAAATTTGCTTGAGAATCAGTGCACACAAATACAAGGTCATGTGCCACAGAACAACAGAGCCACACTTGCTGTGGAACAGCTGCTAAGCAGCAGCTCTGGAAAGGACATGGGAGGTCATGCTGGAAGAGCACCCAGGTGCTAGTAGTACCATGCTATGACAACAGGAACACTGCTGCTACCTCTGCAGCAGCACACTGAACACAGAAATGGTGTGCCCTCCGCACTGGGCAGTGAGGAGACTGCTGCTGACACACTTGAACCCAGACGTTGGCTTTGAAGCACTGGGGATGTGGGAAAGGCAGCTTCAGCTTGTGAGTGCTCTCAGTTTTGCAGGCTGTCTCATCTTTCTTTTCTTCCCGATGCTTTCGTACGCTATGGACATCTTCTTTGCTATCAGTCAACCTGTGATAGAGCCCAATACTAGGGGTCAGAAGACTCCAGGCAGCTTTTAAATAAATGGCATTGGACAGATGCAGGTGTTCTTGTGCTACATTTGTCTGAAAAGCAGAGACCAAGTCAGCCAGTCCCTTCACACCTGCTGCTAAGAAAAGAAAAAGGAGGAAAGTCAGCACTAGCCCAAAAGAGGTGAGCAATTCTGTCTCTGCAGGACTCCCTGCTGTGTAATGCACTCCAGAGTTCTGCTGTGACACGCAGCTAGAGAGAGACAACTAAGCTTAACCCAGGAAGCTTTACATGAGAAACTCTCTTCCTCCTGGGTCACAACCTGACCAAAGACCAGAACTGGATGGGTCCTTCATGAAAAGGCTGTCACAGTCCTGGAAGCCACCTCCCAGAGCACAGGTGATGAAGGACTAAGGGATGTAGCCCCATGGCCTGTGCTCAGCTCCATTCCATCACAACCTGGGTGAGCCCAGCACTGACTCTAATGTTTCCTTTAGAAAAAAAAAAAAAAAAATCTTATTTCTCAATACTGATTATTTTAATTTTCCCCATTTTCAGTACTGCTTTGGAAAAGCTAACTTTTGCCTCTGCAGATTTTATTCCTTACTCACTTTCATCTTTCTTAGTTTCATTGGTGAAAATAGGCCAGAAAGGTAGAAATACTAATTTTAAGATGTTGCCTTCTCAAAACCACTTCTGACAGCTAAGGAAGAGGAAGTGACCAACATCCAGCCATTGCTTTTTTTTTCTAACCAGCTAAAAGGCCTGTCAGATTTATCATGATATTCAGGGTTTGGCCATGCATGTCAAATCAAACAGCAACTGGGCTCCTTGGAGCTACCGCTAGGCTCACTGGAGCCTCTACAGAACTAGATGATCACCCTAATTACAATTTTCCAAGACAAAGTAGCTTTAATCTCCATGCAAAGCATGTGTCAGCCCTGTTTAATCAGGGAGGAAATTGGGCAGAGAAGCCAAGATGATTAGCTCTTCTCTCTCCCCTTGATAACCCCTCCGCAGAAGAGTGTTTACAGAATATAAAGAGCATTAGCAAGTTTCTCACATCCAAAGAGTAATACCAGACAGGTCAGCCACACCACTGGCACAAAGACAGAAATTGCTCCCTGCTCATGGCCTTGGTGTGGCTGATTTCACTCCTTTATGTGGAAACATGGCCTGTACATCACTTCCTGCAAAGCTATCCACACTCATAGAATCATAGAATGTTAGGGGTTGGAAGGAACCTGTGGAGATCAAGTCCAAATCCCCTGCCAAGCAGTATAATCTACCTCCCAAGCAGGCTGGGGGTAGGCAAGTGCCCAGGGTCACAGGAGGCAAGTGCTTCCAGAACAGCATGCTTTTCAGAAGGGGCTGAGCATCTTCACATAGAAGATCTGCTTTGATGTTCTGGCATGTCCTGGCCTCCTACAGAGAGAGCAGAGCCTTGTGTCCACTATGGCACTGTGCTGCTTTGAAAATCCAGAAAGGGCCATCTCAGCATAGGGCCTTCTCTCAGCCACCTCTATTGAGAGGGATGGCCTGTCTTTTGAATCCCATGCTGCCACTGAGGAAAACAGTGTGCCACTATTGCCCGTGGCACCTCAGAGTAAGTAGGTCAGCATCAACCTGTGCTTGGTCACTCCCACACAGAGCCATCACTGGTCCCTCTGGACCCAGCAATAGTGACCCACACAAACCTGCCCCTCTGGTTCCCCCTCTGGTTACCTTATTGTGAGGAGAACCATAGTATCATGGATGAACACATAAAAGTGACTTCCTGACAGTACATTATCTTTCAGCTACATCACCAAAATTGAAAAACAAACAAAACCCGAACCCTCATAATAAGGCAGTTTATATATACATCTTCTATCACTCCAAAGACCCAAGTTTTGCTCTGTAAGTCTTGTAGCATAAGGCTTCTTTCCTAGATGCTGGACCAGTTTTACAGCACTTCCTTGACACCTCAGTAACTTAAGTCACCAACTAAATGTTGGTCAACACTGACCAACATTGTTGTCACCAGCATCCACGCAGTGGGAAGGTCACTTCCCTGCTAAAATCATACTGCATATTTCTGTGACATAAAACCAAAACTCCTGTTTCAGTCACAGTGGGTATGATAACCTGAAGAATGACAAGATCTTTCTAATATCTGGCTGGGCTGCTCAGTTTCTGAAACCTAGATGCTCATAACGCTTTCTTAGGAAATACTGCAAACAGGTTTTCTTTCTAGTGTGCGCAGCCCTCTGAAAATCATGTAAGCTTTTAACCTTTTTTCCCCTACAGTATTATGAGAAAATAGGAGAGAAGCAGAAATAGAAAAATCGGTAAACTGGAGGAAAAATTATGTAAAAGGCTTCTACTCTGAAGAGCAACTAGAACCAATTTACAGAGACAGCCTTTGGGGGTTTTTTTGGTTTTTTTTCATGGAAATCACATGCTTGCAAGTAGCGATATGTTGGATAGCTGTACTTGGTAACACACCCATCTTTGCAGTATGTGATAAACTAACTTACCTGAAAATTCCTCTTTGTGTGTATATATAAAGTTTTGCTTCAAGGTTGTTTCTCCGACCAGTTTTGACTGTGTTGTTTACTTTTTGATGAAAAAAAGAAAGAAACAAACATGACTTATTTTACTCCTTCCCTCTTTATTAAGGAAAGCAGAAGAGCTCTACCGACCAGAGCCACTACCTTTAATGTAACAACCGAGGTACCAGATGGTTCAGCAGCTACAGAGAAAAAGAGCACTGCACCCAAGGAATTGTCTTTTTATGTACAAACACCGCAGCCGAAAGCTGTGCACCTCCCACTGCCAGCCTGTTTCACCCCAGACTGCCCTGGGGAGACCGCAGACCTCAGCCCAGGCGAGGTGCTGCCAGCCTGCAGCCGGGGCTCCATCGCTCCCGCAGCCGCCGCCTCTCTCCCTCCGCAGGCTGACCTGTCTTTTGCAGCGTGCACGAACGGTACCGGTGTCCCAGCGGCGGCGGGGAGTGCGGCCGGGCGGGCCCTGCGCCGCGGCTGCCTCCGCCTCGCCGAGACACGACCTGGCAG
>VZZY01006548.1:0-77215 GCA_013400335.1 Eurystomus gularis | reverse complement strand
GCCCTCGGCGCCCTGCCGCCCTTGCCCGGCCCGGCCCGCACGCAGGCCGCCCGCCTACCCCGGCCGACCGCCTCGTAGCCTCCTCAGAAACAGTCAGGCTCGGTGCAGCCAGCAACCCTCAGAAACAAACGGTACGGTGTTAACAACCACAGAACAATCGAATTCGATTTCATCCAGGCATCCACAGTTTTACTCACATGAATCTTTTAACACATTAAGTTGCTTGTCTATACCTTCAAGCCATGGCTCAGCCTCTGTTTTTAATTTCTCCTCAAGCCCTGACACCGGTGCCATGGGTCCTTTGTCTGCTTTCACCTGATCCAGCCTCTCCCCACCTCACCAGAACAACCATACCTGCTGCTCTTCACAAGTCCTCGGTAGCCTTAAACCAGCTCTTGACTAGCATTCCAAGCTCATGAACAGTTTCACATCTGAAAAGTGTGAAAATGTCCATTTCTGAGAGGTGTATTAGTGTTTCATTAAAATAATTGTTGATCTGCATCCCTATGTAGGCCCTTGAGCACGTTAAGCAGGCAGCCCATGAAAATCCCTTCATCGTTTATAAACACACAAGAAACCCAGCTCCGAGGAACATCTCTCCAACGTGGTCTAGCCAATAGCTTTCCCCACAGCCCTTTGCTCTCCTGTCACGTTAGATTACACCAGAAGCTCTTAGAACAGCATTTGTCTGTTACTGCACATTGGCCAGTGCCCATCTTGGAGCACAGAAGTGTAAATAATAAATCCCCAATGAAGGTCTTGCCCAAGAGAGTAATGGAGCCCAAATGACAAGTTGTTTGTTATAAAACAAAAATAGGGTGGATTTTTAATTTTTTTTTTAACCAAAAAGAGAGCACACACATCAGAGATTTGACAAGTAATAACTGAGGAGATATGTATGAAGGGGTCACCTTTGTCGGACAGCTCTGGCAGGCCCTGCCCTTCGGGAGAGCAGGAGAGGCTTTGGCCGAGCTGTGGTTTTGGATCTGCTCCCTTCTCTTACCCCATGAGTACTATGAGATCTCTGCCTATTGCTGAAGGGAAAGGGCTGCCTGAAGCACCAAAATATTTATATTTGTATGTATTTGTTTTCGTTCCCTCTCTAGAGCAGATGATAATTTCACTGGATACTTTTCTTCTGTGTATGTGAGGACTAAAACTGCATTTGTGAACTGAAAAATACTTTTTGTCATTTGGAAATCCAGCCTAGTGTAACAGGGAAATCGCCAAAATAAGTAGTGTATGTTTTATGTCATCTATGCCACCTGCAAGATTGACTATGTTGTTCATTCATGGAGACAGAAAAATGCACCACAAGATATACCTGAAGAAGATGGTTACAGCCTGATATAACCTTTTCCTCCCAGCACTCCCAAACCCGATATACACAAGGAGGTCCTGATGTCTTCATGAGTGGACAGCAACATGTCCTAGCCTGAAGTAAACTTACAGGTAGTTGCTTCTGCTTGCAGAGCCTGAGTTCATAGATGTACAAACATGCTTACACAAATTTGTAAAAAATACACCACCCTTTTTAAAAAAAGGTGCTTAACAAAGAATGTAAACGGCAAACACTATCCTAAAAATGAAAATAAAATATTTTGCCTACGAACTTTTCCAAACAAACATGGTATCAGCTATGCCCACTGCCATGGACTTTACACAGAGCTCATAGAAAATGGTAATTTAGTGTGGGGTAAGTAATGTCTACACTAGACTTATCCCAGCTATGAGCTGTTACCCTCGTCTCATTGGAACTGACCACTCAAACTACCTTGGCTCAGGAGGATCCAATTGCTGAGGCCTTTTCTAAAGCAGAAGAGGTGTGAATACATGATCCACCAATTTGTTCTGCTGCTGCTCAAAGAAGCAAATAAATTTCTATTGCAATAGTATTTAATTCTACTTGTCACTAGTATCCCCAAAGACCGTCAGAATATGTATCAAAAAAGAGCGAAGATTCTGATTCAGTCAAAAAAGGAAAATAAAGTATGGAGAGAGAGAAATAAGGAAAAAAAAAAAAGACACATCTCTACACCGGTCTGTTTTCCCTTTTACTGGAAAGAGGAAATAAAAGACCTGGAGAGGAAAGAAAAGGAAACTTCCAGTTTTGTGTAGGTATTCTCCTTTCCAACACTGACATTTCTATGCCAGGCAAAAAAGATAAAGAGACACTAGATTAATATTCTTGGCTAGTCTTTATGTTGAAGGACTATTTGCTTGCACTACCAGTGATTTAGAGACAACAACTATGAAAAGAAGTGCAAAGGTATCCAATTACAATCTAATTCTGCTCTGCCTAAATTAAATATGGGAAGGAATTAGCCCAGCACCCCCCGCCAAACTCTGTGAAGGACGAGAATCTACCCCTGGACCTACCTCGGTACAATGACAACAGATACAGGGCACTAAATTATCTCCAGTGATGTGCATAGCAAATCGAGGCAGAGCTTGCAACCCTGTCCCAAAATGAAACAAACAAACAAAATCTGTGCTTTGTCATGCACAAATAAGTTTTCTGGAGCTGCTAAGTTAATCAAGGCTTCCATGAACACATCAAAAGATCTTTGTTAACTGCATTCACTGCATAAGAGGCAGACTGGGGGCTATGGCAGCACTGCCTGCTACAGAGGACTGAAACCAGCCGGTCTGAACAAACTTGAGCTAGTCCAGAAACCAGTGTCAGCCAGTAACACATGGGACAGTTACACATTCAGCCCTTCAGAAGACAATCCACATGGCTATCATTTGTGCGTTCCAGCGTGTGTTTTGCCAGCAAGGAAAAAGGGACTTTGAACAGTTGGAGGGATGCTAAAAGGAAATGTCTGCACTTCTGAATAGCTGCACACTGGGAATATCACTTCTGGCACACTGGAAATACCACCTCTTTCATGCTGCCATTTTTTTTCCCTGCTCCCTCTTGGCATGCAAGACAGGATCCATACTGTCAGGGTGACTAACAGGAAGAGAAAAGGACATGGACAATGTTCATGGACAATGGAAGACCTCTTTTAGAAGCTACAGTAGGAGGCAGTGAGATCATTTTGGAGAGCAGAGAGAGAAGCAAAAAAGTCCTGGAAGGGCAGGGAACCACAGTCACTGCTATTTATTGAAGATGAGGATTATCTCTTTGGAGAGAGAGGACAGGCATGTCCTCAAGCAGCTATCTCATCTGGGAAATGACACAGTTCTAGACAGATCATTTTCAAGTTTATTTAACTTACAAAGAGACTGTGAAAAAACACAGAGCATCAGAACAAATTTAAACCATCTGTTTGATCATCTTGCAAACTGTAAACATTGTCTTTGAGAAAATAATCCTTCTTCAGAATAACAATGTGCACAGATTCAACATGTGGCAGTGTTGCGGTAATGGTTGGACTCGATGATCTTGAGGGTCTTTTCCAACGAGAGTGATACTGTGATACTGTGAACTAAAATCTGGGTAAAAAAGGGACTTCCACTAAGTCAGATGGAAATTACCCAGAGCACAAGTCAATATTTAAATTATTTTAAATAATTATTCTTATTTAATCAGCTTTTTCTAGGAGCACCCAGGATGCTCCCTCCAACTCTCTTCCACACTTCCCTGGGCACTTGTCCTACCCAGCACCATTCAAATTAATCACCACACTGTTTAACTATCTAAAGCCCTTGTGCATATACCTTATTTAGCCCTATACTTCCTTTTTTCATACCGATTCTGTACCATCCACCTTTGTTCTTTTCTGAAAGTACCAAAGTTTTAAATAACTGCGCTGCAATCAAAACTACCATCAGACGATTGAATATTTTTGCCTTGTCTGCGTATTGTGCTTTTAAACTATTTCTTATGACCCATAATGCATAGCTAAGAGAGGATGCCTGCCTATAAAGCAGAGGCACCAAACTTGTTCCTCCTTCTCCTAACTCAAAACCCCTTATCAGCAATTCCACTGGTTTAAAATAACAGAGAAGAAAGCAGCTCAGGTTAATGCCCACTGGCCACACTGATAATTCAGCCTTATGCCTTTTCAAACAGCCTATTGGTTGCTCACAAAGATAACACTAATTTCCTAGATCAAAAAAGAGCTTCAATACATATACAACATCAACATTAATCTAAAGCAACACTTCAGACACGGTGCCAAAACTAACACATGTTAACAGTCTTGGATTTATAGATACGGACGTTCAAAACAGTAGCAGAAACGACATTCAGAATGTGATCAGTTATACGCGCACACCCCACATCAAACCCTGCTAATTAAAATACATAAATCTTACACAAGCAGATAATTTTCAGTGCAGTTATATCATAGATGGGCTAGCTCAGCAGAGACCAACTGGGTCTGCAGGCCAGACCCAGCCTGCGGGAAGTTTGTGCCTGGCCCGGTGCCTCCTTCCCCAGGAGGAAATGGGGAACAGCTGCTCAGGCAACATGCGCAGTGCTAACAGCCCAGCGTCTCTGCCTGTGCCTGTCCAAAGCCCAACCCAAAGGGCCACAAGCTGTTGTTCAAGTTAGGAAGGTGCAAGGTTCAGACATGTGTGGTGTTGCACCTCTCCCTTGGTTGGCAGTGACCTCCTGCCACCATTTTAGGACAGCAGCTGTGAGTGGGACACCCCAGACTGGGGTGCAACTGCTCAGCTCCCCAGATCAGGCCACTACGAGTTGGGTCCCCAGATCTCCCTGACCGTAAGACACAGAGTATCCCAACGTGAAGGTATATTTCAACCTTACAGAAACTACCAAAACATTTTGAGCCACTATGTCTCAGTCTTTCTCTCTGTCACTGATTACAGCATGAAGCTCTCAAGTCTCTTGAAGTCTGGTGTGCACATCTGTACTAAAGAAACCAAGAAAAAACCAGCATGACATCATCTTACTCTACAGAATCATGGACACACATTGAGGCATTGTTCACAGGGAGAGGGGTTTGGCACCCTTTTAATTGCTGGTCACATTCGGCCATCTATTAAGTCATTCACACAATCACGTGTGTTTCTGAAGAACCTTTAGAAATGTATATTTACTTAGAAAAAAATAAAGTCAAGACTACAAAGCCCATCTTATTCATATTAAATGCTGACACAAGATGGAAGGAATGGACACAGAAGCGTAAACAGTAAACAGAACCACACACTAAGTGAAACCCAAGTTAAAGAATCAGATGCTGCAGGGCTGACCATAAATCTTAAAGAAGTCAGCCAGGAAGAAACTTGCATGTTTTTAACCAAAGTACTGGGAGCTCCTGCTAACAGAGTGGCACTCCTGGTGAGGTCTTTCCTCTTCAGGTATTAAAAGCCTACACAGTTTTGCTTTTGATGATTCAGTAGCAGACTATCACAGTATTATGGGGTAATCTATATGTGCTGCTAGCTAATTATCAGCTAGCGAGTTCATTAAATACTATATTGTCATGTAAGTGAGAAATGCGCACCCTTTCCATAGTACAAAATCCATACCACTTTCAGTCAAATACAGATTGCTCTTGGACAGTTTTCTGGTGTAGAGGCTGGTTTGCAAAACCAGTCAATTACTCCTGTAATAGAAGAGTAAATATAAAGGAGCAGTTACCTACAAAAATTCCAGGTTGATATTAAAGTGGCGAATGCAGCTGCAGCGGCAGACACTTTTCAAGGCCTAAGAAAACTTTGACCTGCAAAATTTTGTAAAAATTTGCATGTAAGCAAGGTAATAGAGCTGCTGAGGAGTTCGGGAGTATTTAATAGGTTGACAGTATTTAGCAAGAACACGGGGTGAAAGGGAAACTGAACAGTTTTGAACGAAGAAATTTTTTCCTGGGTTTGGATAATTACCTGGTGGTTCACCTACTGCTTCTGTTACACTGCGGCCAATGCAGACACCTCAGTCTCCAATAGTGCTCACGATCCTAAGCGAGAGGGCTCAGCTGTCCTAGGCAAAGAAGAGCAGACAGCATTTAAAGGAAAAAAAGGTGTGAGGAAGTCCTGTCTCTCCTCACATTTTCTGCCATTTTAAACTTTCCTCTGGAAAGGCAGAGGATTGCAATCCCTGCTGGAGGAGTTAAACTTCTCACATAGCTAGGGGATTTTCTTGATACGGTCTCAACTGACTGGTACCATTCATGAGCAAGACTTTGGTGTTTTGGCAAATGGTTATTAAAACAGCAGCTCAGTGCTCAAAGAAGAAAACCCAGTGGTAAGGATTATTAGAAAGAATAAAGAACCATCACTATGCCAAAACTAGGTACAGTTCCAGTCTCCTCATGTTAAAATGAAATAGCAGAACTGGAAAAGTTTGATTATCTTTGCTGTCTTTTTAAAGAGACATGAGGTGGCTTCTTTATAGCCTTTAAAAACCCCTAAAACACAGATTATTGAAGCAGTACTGTAAAGGTGTAAGTGGCATGAGGAGGGTGGTCAAAGGATGACCATTCAGCATGTCCATCACAACCAGAACTAGGGATGGTCAGATGAAGTAGGTAGGAACTGGATTCAGAGACACATAATTGGGGGCGGTTCACATGGTAGCTGCTTGCCAAGGAGCACCCTGCATGTGTAGTTTCTGTGGGCTGAAAGGAAGACTGGACTTGGAAGAGAAATCCATTGCAAGTCACTAAACAGTTAAACTGCAACAAGCTCAGGAAATCCTCTGGACTGAAAATAGCTCCAGCAAGAGGGATGTCTGGGGGAGTTACTATGTACTCTCATCCTGTTCTTATTCTGCCCCAGGCACCCGTTTCTGGCCACTTCTGGAGGCCGTCTCTCTTGCACAGTACAGCTTCCCAGTACAGCCACTTTTCTGTTCTTTGATCTTAGACTCTCTCCCCAGCAAATGCCAGTCCGGTCATGAACTCCTGTGCTTGACCTGGTTTCTGCTACTCACATCACACAGTGGCACCTCCCACATCCTAAAAGAAACCCTAAGCCATCCTTGTGGGAAGGAAAGTTGAAATCCTTGCCAATAACTATTACATATGTAACACAGGAAAACGCCTGTTGGTTTATTTTGGTTGGGTTTTTTTTTCCTCAGTAGATAAAACATGATGGGGAAGAGACACACAGACCTGTCAGTGGGGAATCCCATATTAGTGGAAATAGTCCTGCTTATGGTACTGTGTCTGCTTAATGAAACCCCCCGTTTAGCCGTGAACACAACTCTTGGGAGTCTCTTCCAGTGACAGAGAAGGAAAGGTGTAACCTGCTTTCTCCACTATAAGCAGCCATGCACATTGCAGTAGCCAAGACATCACCACCCCTGTTAAAAGGGGAAGAATATGGCAGATGAGGCATGGCCCAGCTCCAGATATCTGTACTCCTTGGTCCTCATACAATGAGATAAATCATCTAAGTATCTTCAACTGCAGCAAATGCTCAACTCTCTGTGTGATTCTCTAGTGCTTCACTCCCATGACTGGTGTTTTCACTGCAGGTTTCCCAGAAGGTAGAGTGTAACACAATCACAGAATACTTGAGGCTGGGAGGAACCTCTGGTAGCTAAAAACCACACAAAGACCAGGGCCTGCAAACATGAGGTTTCTTCCAGTTGTCTGAAGAAGGCCTCAACTACTATTTCTTCCTGCTCAGGCAGTCTGTAGCAGACACTCACAATGTCACCCATGGTGGCCTGCCTGCTAATCCTGGCTCATAAGCTCTCAGCTGGGCTCTCTTCCCTCCCACAGAGCTCCATGGACCCCTGCTGCACTCACATACAGTGCAACTCCGTCTCCTTACCTTCCTGTTCTTCCTCAAGAGCTTGTACGCATCCATGGCGGCACTCCAGTCACGAGCTATCTCTCCAAATCTGTGATCTGAATTGCGTCATAGACCTGCAACTACATGCAGACCTCTAACTTCTCCTGCTTGCTCATCATGCCACGTGCATTAGTGTACAGACACTTCAGAGAGGCACGCAGTTGTTCTGATTTCCCAGAAGCGGAATGAGACTGTCCCCTGTAAAGCTCTGCTGCAGGTACTTCCTTTTCTCAAAATTGGTCCCTTTCAGCCCCTTTTTTGTTTATTCCCTTTGCTTGCCAACTTCATCCTTCACTTGATGGTGGGTCACCATTTCCCTCCCCTGTCATTCCCAGTCTGCCCATGCACACTGGCGTGGGCCACATCAAAAAAGTAGGATCCAAGCCCCTGGCAAGCCTCCCTAGACAGAAGGCTAAGTCAGCAGATGGAGTCTCCTACTGCTGCCATTCACTGCATCTTTTCAGTGGTACCAGCTGAGGTACTGAGCTGGTACCACTGGAGAGAACTTCCAGCCAGTGGGCTGCTGCCGGACACTGGATCTCTTTCCTAGTAGCAGATCTGCATGGGAGCAGGAACCATGCTTCTGGGGCCAGAAGACACCAGCTCCCAGCTTTCATCATAGTGGGAGTCCTGCTTTCTCATCCAACAAACTCTGCTTGTACCTCCTTGAGTGCAGCTTTTGGGGGTTTCAGCCTTTTGCACCTGCAGGGTCCCGGAGAAGGTCTGGTTGATCTTTCTTGTCATACCTGATGCTGTGCAGCCACTGCCTTCCTCCCACAGCTCTGCTACACGGCAATACAGACGCTCCCGGGGACCCACCTCCTATGGGCAAAAACTCATCTCCCCAGCCCTGCTGAGAGGTCCCAAGTGTCCCTCAGCCCTAGTCCTGTGGAGCTGCATTTGGGCTGGGACTGCTACCATCACAGAGGCAGTTTGCCCAATGCTGCTGGGGTCTGTGCTCTGTGGCACACCCTCACCAGGCAGCGCGTGCGTCTGCTGCTCACAGCGAGGTCCCTGCCTCTGCCCTGCACTAACTGCTGCTGTGTGGAGCTGTGTTCTTGGCCAGCCTCTGCTTGTACAGGGCTGCCCCATAGCTGCTGGAAAGGTGTGTGTCCTCTTTGGCCAGGAACCAGCTGAACAGGGGCTCCGAGCCCCCCTTCTTCAGGAACAGGCGCAACATGTTTGAAGTTGCAGTATTCTAGCACTAGCACGCTGGTGCTCCTTAAAAAGCTCTGAAGTCCTCCAGCAACCCTAGGAGAAACTGAGAACATCCAGAAGATATCAAAGCAGAGCCGAGAAACTGCTGCACAAGCTGCTGTGCCTGTTGGCTGCCTCTGACCGATGGGCAATTCCTCAAGTGGTGTGGCTCCAGCAACCCCACTCTGCCTTCAGGGTTGGCAATCTTCCATTGAGGAATCTTTATCTTGCCATATCAAATAATTTTAAAATTCTTGAAACAAACCTGACTGCGCTAATGTAATACTTCACTTATTCAGATCCAAAGTTCACTGCAGTATCTTGATTTTTGAACTTAGCACTTGGTGGATTAGGAGACCCGTGAATGAAGCCCATGGCCATACAGGGTCTTGAATGTACTACATGACTTGTAATAACAATACACAGTGCAGTAACAACAATGCGCACATCCTGGGACTAGTAACTAGAAATCAGCTAGAAGTAATAATTTGATTTCAAGCTGCCCACATGTGTGCGGGCATACAGACATACATCGGCATATATACACGCAGAAATGAAAGAGAAGCTATTTTGAACCTACACTTAAATATAATTAGAAGTCAGAAAAAATCTTGATGATCCAATCTATCAGCTTATCAGCTATCAGCTATCTTATAAACTATGCTTAGACGTATCTATGGTGATGCTAAATGGCAGGTGGGAAAAAAAAATCAAATGCTGTAAAAGTGACCTAAATTTTCCAAGGCAAGGAAAGTTTTTCTATTTCATGATTCCCACTTCAGAAGCTATGCTGTCACAGGAATGGGGTCATAGGATAACTCAGGCTGGGAAGGACCTTGGAGGTCTGTGGTCCAAAATCCAGGTCAAAGTAGGGTCGGCCGTGAGGTCATGCCAGGCTGCTTGGGGCTTTACCCGGCTGATTCTTGAAAATCTACAAGGGAGACTGTAAAAATCTCCTTGGGCGACCTGTTCTGCTGCTTGACTGATCCCATTCTGGTCAGTTTGCCTTCATAGTTTCTCCTTGCATCCAGCCTTATACCCAGGTTCAGCTTCTGACTTTGTCTCCCTTTCTCCCACTATGCCTTGCTGTGAAAAGCCTGGGCCTATCTTCTCCGTAACTTCCCTGCAGGTTTCAGCTGGCTGCTCTTAGGTACCCCAAAACATGCTGAAAGCCCAGCTCTGTCAGCCTCTCCTCCCAGGGCCTGTGCTCCAGGCTCTGACCATCTTGGTGGCCCTCCACTGAATTAATCAGTTTTTCATGTTCTCAGGATATCAAAACTGAGCACAGTATCTCGATGTGGACTAATCCGTACTGAGAGAAGGGATAATCACCACCTCCTTAATCACCTGCTGGCTTTGCCTCTGTTCATACATCCCCCAATGCTGTTAATGCTCCTGTTAATGCATCCCACACCAACTCCCCCAAGTGATTTTCAGCAGATCTGCTGCCCAAACCAGTCCCCGACTCTGTATCATTGCCAAGGGTTCTTCCTGTGCAGGGGCTGGACTTCACACATTTGTCCATCCTTACTGAATTGCATAAGGTGGTCTCACTCCTCAAGGGATTCTAGGTGCCTCTGTATGGCAGCATATTGACTGACTCCTTCCATTTTCTGTCATCTGGGAACTTCACAAGCAAGCACTCTGCCATCCCCTCCAGGCCACTGCTAAAGATGTTAAACATGACACACCATGGGCACAGATCTCCATGGCACCCCTGTTGTTACAAGCCTTGAGGCAGAGCAGCCCTTGAACCACCGCCCTGAGTTCAACCATCCAACTGCTGGTTCTACCCATCTCCTTGACTGATACCTCCTAAGCCTAGAACCAGGCTATTGACAGATGCAAGAGAAAATATTCCCGTTTTGGTATAAGCAGCCAGAATACCAATTCCCCATCTCATCTATTTCAAATACAGCCTGGATTGAAGCACTCCATGGATTACCACCTGGATCATGCCCAGGCGGGATTTTAGCTTGCAGCTTCTTCCCATCCCAGGAATCACATCTTCATCTCCCAGTTCAACCCACTACAGCACATACAAACCTGGGACAGGCAAGCTTATGTGATCGGTACCTGTTCTATAACTAACTGCCTGTTTCTCCCTTGACCTCTTGCTCCACCTCAGCAGTAAATCACCTAACCTTTCATCCCAACTGGCCAAAGCGCTCCCTTGGTCACAAGCTCACGGAGCTGAGGGCATTGTTTATGTGATACCACATTGCTAGAATCTAAACCTGTTACCAGTCTCCTATCAGCGACATGAGTTCATACTGCTTCCCTCCAGGAGAGAAAGTGGTGTGTGACTGTTCAGGCAGTGTTCAGTGAAGTCACTCCGCTTTGCAGAGGGCTGAAATACTTTGAGTTTTTTATTCATAGAGACATTTTCTCAATAAATCCCCTGAATATCACCAATATCTCCAATTCAGTGCATTACTTTACAAGGTAATCTACAAGAACCTGCAAGTTTGCCGTTTTTATGCATTTCTTTTGGCCCGCTTTTCTTCCTAGGATGTTCCCAGGGTTTGAAAAGTGTATTTATTCCTTTACTCCATTCCACCATTTTTCATCTGTTATCAGTTTTCCCCTTGCACAGCTCTGTCTCTCAGTCACAGCAGATCTGTGCAAACAGGTGCGTGTTCCAGTGATGAACTGGTGGGAGATGAACCTTCCTTCTCAGGGGCTGTTTTTAATCACTGCTGCACATCAAAACCTCATGGGCCAGTGGACGTAGAGCAAAGAGCAGAGTGCGTCTGCTGTTGACAAAACAGGCAGAACTTTAAAGGTTTTAGACAGATTTTTCTCTTGAGATTAACTTCGTTTTCCTCATTTGTTTTTGCGCTATTAGACATGACTAACAAGAAGGAACAGTATAGAGCGGATGGGAACCCACAGCAGAAACATCAAAAGAAATTGAGAAGATACAGAGGATTAAAAAAAAAACCAAAACAAACCTAAGCAGAGCACATGTACCGATTTTGCTTTTAGCACGTTACACTTACATTCTGAGTTTTCCGTGGCTACTGCCAATCCTTTATTGAACCCAGATGCTGCCTGCTATGTAGAGCAACAGTGCACTCTCTTCTCCCAGGAGGACTTGAACTTTCTCCCTAGTTTAGTAGCTCTCCTCTTCAGAGCCACTAAGACCATTTCCACAGCCGTCTATGTCATATGAAGAAAAGAAATAGCCATGGTTCAAATAAGAAAAACAATATACTACCCTTAAGTCTTGCAACCTTGTTTCCAGAACCATTTCAGTACAGTCTCCTTCAGCACATCAAAAATGTAAATGAGTAAGAGGAAAAATAAGAGGCACAACCTGGCAGGCACTGGAACTCTTACCAATGAACATTTTCACAGGTGTGCACAGAACACAGCCAAGGCACACCTGGGTGAAAACCAGCACGCACTCACAACCTGCCCTCTCTCATGAACAGACACATGGCGAAACTGTTCCTTTTCAGTTCCTACTCTGTAGGAAGTTAAAACGCCCAGTGGTTTCAGAAGACTAACAGAAATGGCAGAAAGGAAGTAAAGGCACAAATCTGTTACTTTAATGGCCAAGGTTCTTACATGGTTGTGTTTCTCTCTGCCACATGAGACAGGAGTTTGCCCTTGATGTGTGCAAAGCTGTCATGTTCTAGACTCTCTACAGCATTTCAGTACCTCTCAGCTGCAGAAATGTATCCATAATAGATACCAAGACACAAAAAAAAAGGATGCTCCTGTCTCTCTCAAAGACCACCCACTTTGCATACACTAACTTACCCTTCCTTCAAGCGAGTTGGCATGCATTCCATGAAAATGTTACACCATTTTTAGTGCAGTTAGTAGTTTAGTAGCAGTTAGGTACTATCAAACACAGAAGGTTCTAAAAAAGTCCCCACCACGTTGTGTGTAGTACCAGCATGCTAGACGACCACCCCTCAGCTCTCATGGTGAAATTCGTGTGGTGAAATCTGATTTTAGATTTGTGAAGGCATGGATGAGGCTGCACACAGATGGGATAACCAGAATACAGCAGAGCTTCAAGCACTGCTCCAAAAGTCATCTGAGTCCTGGCAGAACCCATTCTGACCAGAGACCTCCTGGAAGGATTTCACAGAATGCCTGGACACAGGCTACTATCCCGTTGTACAGTCACCCGTTAGAAATAGCAGAACACCTAGACAGAATGCCTGCAGGGGAAACAAACAGCTAAAAAGATGTCCAAAGGTCTCAATCTATGAAGTTAAAAGAAAATAAAGTAAAAATGCTTTCTCATATCAGGATTGCAACAGATGAATTAGACCTAAAAGTAAAAGGCTCATGAGAAAAAGACTTGAAGCAATTTCCTGGCCAAGATGAAACTCCCACTGAATTTGAAATGAACATTCCTTTGATAGAGGAATGGAGAAATGTGGCTAAGGGAAAACAGAAAGGAATGTCAGGGTGAGGATCATCCTGTGTCTAGCAGAAGTGATGGCTATTGGGAACATCACATTTTATTACCAAGAATATGAAATCCAGAGGTTCAAATAGGAGACCCACCTTGAGAATCCTCCTAGTTGTCTCAGTCATTCATGCCAGGAATTTAAACTGAGGAACAAACACTTTGGGTGTTTAGTCCTGTATAACAAAAGAGGATGACCCAGCTAGTTAACTTCTATTACAAGTTCTCATCAGTCTTGAATTTAAACCGGGTGGTGGGTCCTAAGCAGGGATGGCTTCAGTACAGAGGAATACTTTTTCTTGCTGAGAATAGGAACTGTAATAATGATATTGTTTCCTCAGGTACAGAAGCAAAGTTACCATGTGGCCCTTGACTGGGAAGGCCAAGGCCACATCAGCACCAAAGGATGTGTTTTTGTAATCTACTGTGCCTCCAGAGCCCCTCTAGAGCTGAGAAATCTCAGGGCACGTTGGCATAACAATGAAGTGTGCTGAAATATGGTGAGATATCTTCAGAAGAATGTTCCCTCTCTTTAGTACAACAATGGAGAAGGTTGTTTCTTCCAAGGTCTGGAATGTGCGCAGGCCCACCTAGATATACAAAGGGACCTGAAAAAGTCATTCTTTTTCTGAGTAATTTTTGAAACATAGAATGATTAAGTTTGGAAAAGACCTCAAAGATCATCAAGTCCAACTGTCAACCCAACACTACCACAATCACTAAACCATGTCCTGAAGTGCCACATCTACACATTTTTTGAACACCTCCAGGGATGGTGACTCCACCTGGACAGCCTGTTCCAGTGCTTGACCACTCTTTCAGTAAAGAACTTCTTCCTGATATCCAATGAAAACCTCCCCTGGTGCAACTTGAGCCCATTTCCTCTTGTCCTATTGCTAGTTACTTGGGAGAAGAGACCAACACCCACCTCTCTACACCCTCCTTTCAAGTAGTTGTAGAGAGCAATAAGGTCTCCCCTCAGCCTTCTCTTCTCCAGACTAAACAGTCCCAGTTCCCTCAGCTGCTCCTCGTAACACATGTTCTCCAGCTGTTCTCTCTCTCACCAGCTTCATTGCCCTTCTCTGGACTCACTGTCCTTCCTCTCTTAGCATGGAGGTAAAAAGACTGAACTTCACCCCAAAACTATTCCCCACTCAAGAGCCCGTGAGTGGTCAGGACTTCCTCAGTGAAACCCATCAAACAAGTCTTAAGAGCGAATCGGTTGCTAACAAGACAACAGACCGCACAGTAGAAAAATGTCACCCAAGAAGCTATTTCATCAGGAAATTTAAAGCAATGAGTATGGTATTAGGCACACCGTCCATACAAACTTACACAGCATGTGAGGGAGAACGGGGCAGTACAGCTCCCTGCAGACTGCAAAAACATTCCCCAACCTCAACCAGTATGTTCTTTCAGTAAATGTGTATATACGTAGTCAAAGACAGAAGACTTGCAGTTCTATGTATTTTCTGCTTTATGTCGAGTATTTGTAAATATAAATGACATATGTATGTTTTAAGTGTATGTGGATCAAACAGAAAGCAAGCCCTGACTGTTGAAAGCTGTCCTACAACTCTACAGGCTCCAAGACAAACAACTGGTTTACACTGAAAATGAAGCATTTGAGGCTAAACAACATACAAGATTTTTCTGTGGTGAGGGCTCTGGTCTGTAGCAGCCACACATGACATATTCTAGGCTGTTGATACTTGCTTTTTTTAAAGAAGATTGTAATTGGCTCTTTTAGCCCAACTTGCAAAACCAGAAAACAATAGAAAAGAAAACTCTCTTCCAAATGCTACATGAAATAGTAGCATAGAAAGAAGGTAGAGTCACAAATTTTGAGCAAATTAATGAAGTGTGGACTGATACATCAAGTATTTTATCTAAACGAAATATGATAGCACTAAGTGACACTAGCTCTATGTCATGGCCACCTCTCACTTGCCTATTTTGGATAGATACAAAAATGGAAAGCAGGCAAAGGATACTCATCCGGTATTAAATAACACAGTTACAAAAAAATAAGCAGAGCTGCTTAGGAAGAAAACAAAATTCATTTTTAGATCTTTGCAGAGATGAAAATACTGTCCCATGCAGAATGGGTGCAACATCCCGTAACCCACCATCACACATTTGGTGGGATAGTACCCAAGTCCATAATCATTAAAAGCTGCTGAAGCGATACACAGGAGTAACTTTTCCTGTTCCTTCTGTGAACACGAGGAGATGGTTTGGCAAACCCTGATCTTCCCTACTGCAATAATGGTCATTTTCTTTCGCATCCTTACCAAAGACTGACTTCTTCCCTAATGCAAACAGCAAGAAGTGACCTGAGCTTCAGCCCAAATCCCTCCAAAATTATTCCTCCTCTTGGTTTACACTGTTTCGTATTCATTTGGGAGCACAGAGTTGGCTACTTATGCTTCAGGGTAGTCCTTACTTGCCTTTTCATTGGATGATGCAGGCCAGATACTGGAAGACAGCTTCTCGATTTTAGAGAAGTACTATAACCTTGGAAGGAGCTTGGCTCACTAGGTATTGGGAAACTGAGATATCAAAATGTAGCGGCAGGTCAACTACTAGTTCTCTAGTTCAGCTAGAGAACTTTAACACTCCTTTTCCAACACACTGCAGTTGGGTAGTAGCCAGATGATTGCACTGCCTTTTTTTTTTTCTTTTCCACAACTTGATGACTGTGAAACAAGCAGCACAATGGCTGCATTTAGAACCAATCGTAGAATAAGTCGGGTTGGAAGAGGCCCATAAGGATCACTGAGTCCAACTCCCTGCTCCTCAGAGGACAACTTAAAACTAAACCATAAGACTAAATGCGTCATCCAGATGCTCCTTGAACTCTGACAAGCTTAGGGCTGTGACCACTTCCCCGGGGAGCCAGTTCCAGTGACCAACGACCCTCTCAGTGAAGAGCTGATGTCAGAAATAAGAGAGGTTCAGAAACCTGGCTTGCTGGGGCCCACTGAAGGGAATGAAAAGCAGCCATGACCGGGCATGAAACATTATCCTGCAGGAAGGGACATATACATGTGAGGGAAGGGGAGGACCATCCCATGCCCCTAAGGCGGTACAGTGAAAGCAGAAGGAAAGATGGGTCATCAGTTTCACGAAGAGCTGCTAAGAAAGGAGGTCACGTTGAAAGATTTAATGAGAGGCACTGTAGGAGACATCATTACTGATGGTTACATATTGCTATCTGCAGTGTGCACCTGTGAAGGCTGTTGCTATTAGGCAGATTTGAGAGCTCTTGTTTCCAGGTGGCTTATATATCTCAGTCTCTTTTGCCTCATTTTTAGCATTGCATTTAAACCTTATCTTCCTACCTATGGAGGTTAGAATCCTCTTCTGCCTAACTATTTCAAGCTTCTTACTAAGAACATTTGCCCCCAGCAGCAGCTCTCACCCTCTTTTCACAAACACATTCCGGGTGCTAGTCTCAATTCTACACGTTCTCTTACACACATTTAAACACTCCAACTTCTTCCTCCAAATCAAGGCAAGCGACATATTCTCAGTTCTCCTCTCTTGAAATAAACATTAATAATGTTAACATCGTCACTAACTCAGCTTCTCTTATCTAGGCTTTCACCCTGAACAGAAGACTGCTACCACTGGTCATCTGGTGTCGAGTATCTGCTTTCCCATCTCATTTATCTGTTAATTTCCTTCCCTCTGCTCATCTCTCCAGCACCTTTCAAATTAGTAACTCATTTCTAATATACCACTTTTCATCCAACACAGCTCCGTGCACTATTGTTTTTCCACCACCTAAACCATATAGAATATAGCAGAAGATAAACAGAAGGTAACTAAACCCATCATTTTTCTCTCCCTTCCTCCTGCAGGTCTTATCATTTGAAATGGTTATGGAAGAACAGTAAATGCCTTTTCGGGAGAACACAAAGTCTATTTCTACTGCCTTTCAGTGTGCTGCAGGTCAAATGCTCCACAGAAATGATGGTGTACATCAGGCTCATGTAACATCCTCCTGCATCTACAGATATGGCTAAAAAACACCCCTTGCTGCTTAAAATGAGCACCTTAATGTTTTATTAAATATGGACTAGAAACGCTTTTGTTCTTTAAAGTATCTTTAGTTTATGAAAATTTAATTTTGCTAAGTAGAAACATACTACAAGGAACACGGAAACCTGCAGGCTTAAAATACCTCTCCCAAAAAGCCAGCTCTTCCAAACCAGACTAGTTCAACGTGGGGTGACTTTAGAAGAAAGCTGTTTTACATTATCGGCGTGTCTTCTCAACCTATTAAAGAAAAAGCTATTTAGGGCAAGAATGTTTCATTTTAGCACATTCTTTTATAATATAATAGCAACAGAAATGACTACTACTTGGACTAAGTTCACATGTTCTCTTCTACTGCATGCCTTGATTTGAGCAATTGTATCTACAGAAAATTAATAAAATGCAACAATACTGACAGTTTTACAGAGTATCTAAATCCTTCAGCTCTCTGGATCTGTTCAGAACCACGTAACATATTTGTGAACTGCAATTTTTTTACATAATAAAATTACTTCCAAGTAAGCAGGCAATGTATTCAATAATACTTTGATTTTCAAAAAACGGCGTTCCTTTGTATCCACATACGGGAGGCAGGACACAAGCATCAGAAACACGGCTAGCCACGTAAGACAACTTACAAGATGTTATCCATCCTCCAAAGAAACCACGTATTAAAACTAATTCCAGTTTATTACATGGATTGCTGAAATACTGATTTGCAGGGGTAGAAATCTGTATTTGAGACACTTTCTTCCTTGTTAAATAGATATGCTACGATGCAGGTATCTCAAAAGAATATACAGGTAGACATCTGCATTATAGAAACGAAAGCGCAACTAAGAACCACATCATGACTGCAGTGAGGCACTGAAAAGAATGCAAGTGTGAAACCTTTTTGTTGGGACATCTACACACTGTATGACACTATGTTTATCCCGCCTATACAAATATAACGGCACTTGGTGAACTCTGTGCAGAGGTCAGATCTTACAGACAGAAGAATCTGAAGAACTTTAAAGCAAATTAGGTGGGTCGCTTTCTGTATTTCTATCCCAGTTGCCAACATTCAGCCTCCTTCCTTTTCCACTAGCAACAAAATACCAGAAGCTGTACTGTATGTAAGGAAGCAGGTGTCCTAAGTATGCTGGAAAAACCTACTGACACAGCAAGAAGTCTGCTTAGTCTGTGGAATAAGGTCCCTTCTGTCAGCATTAGGAAATTGCACCTGAACTGGTAAACATCTTTTGTAAAGGCAACACCCCAGCAAAGATGCAAAGACTGGAATGGCAATCTGTGAGCGTAACAAGAATGCATTCAGGTTCTTCTGCTCCTCCTGATGGAGGACTGGACTCACAGCCAGGTGAATTTTATCACTCTGGTCATCACAGAGCCATCAGGCTAGCAGGATGGCCATCCAGACCTCATCTTCATCATGTGTTTGTAGACACACTGCCTTGGGCAAACACGGTGGTATATCTGGATGTGGTTTTTTAAAAATGATTTGTAAAAATACGTAGTGCACCTACCTTGATGTGGTAAGAGATGTATCAGTCTCTACAGTACACATATATACACACTATATATATCTGTATGTGTGTACATAAAAACACTGACAAGTTTTAAAAATATTTCCATCCACAAACTCAGAATTTCCTACGTCTGGGGTACACAGTTTTAAGATACATGTATGCTCCTTTAGTTACTAGCCCTATGTTAGAATATTCAAACATATCAGCATACTCAGTTCTGAACTTAACATTTGCATAGGATGAATGCATTTAAGAACGAACCCCACAGAACTACAGGGATGTAAACTTGCAGGATCCAAAACCTATTATGTGTGTTCATAGAAGCAGACTTTGATAACCTGTCAAAACCTACACGTGAAAAAAAAATAGCACGAAAACTGCACACGTCTCTATGACAAGTCTGGTGGTAGTTTTTTAGAATATCAGATGACAAATGCTATGCCAGAATGAAGCATTTACTCTTCAAGTCTAAGGTTTTTTTGCAAGTTACCCACAAATTAAGCATATTCATTGTCAGTGAAAATGTCTTTAATATGAATGCTTTTATGTAAATTCTAATGTTGTTGTTCACATAGATTGAAATGTCAAAACAGCAAATGTCAAAATATCTGAAGAAAAGGTTCAATTTTGCTAGGAAATGGAGTCAACTGGCAGTCAAGTATAGTTAGTACAAGATGCTAGATTATCCTAGCTGGAACGTGCACTCACACTAGAAGTTTCAAGCGATCTCATGTATCCTTCCTATTAGTGGATTAGCTAGCCCTAAATATTAATTGTCTCAGTTGGTGACAAGTAAAAAATACCTTGCGTCTGGAATCAGAGCGGATTATTCTTAAACACTAGTATCAAGATTACAATCACTGTTCGCATTTTGCACATGGACTACAGATCACTGAAAGTTTCCTGTTGTACTGCAGCAAGCAAAGGAAATGGAACACAAATTAAGCTTGATTTGCTGCAAAGTACAGCAAGATACTTCGGTAATCTCACAAAAATGCCATACTGGAACTTCTTACAGTGAGTTCAATTTGATCTTTTAATGTAATACAGTACATTTTTATAAACTTAACATTATCATTGCAGAAGAGCATGCTAACTGAATGTTAGCAATTTATCTTGTATACATAATTATACTGTAGCTACTGTATGCAGATCTCAAAATGTTAGTACATAAAATATTCATTTTCTTTATATGAGATGAGAATGAACTTAGAAGAGGTTTGAATATAAGAATGAAATATTTGCTGTGCCTATTTCTCAAGAAATAATGAATTACACATTATAACCCAAGAAATCAACATTTAAATTGCAAAACTATATAGTTTAAATTTACATTAAACATTATGATTAGTGATGTGCATCAATATTCAGTGAAGTTTAACCTAACCATGTTTATGCACATAAAGCCTCAAGAGTCTGCAGCAGTTTCAGCATCATTTTTTTCATATTTTTGTATAAAATGGACTTAAAGGTACATCTTCCATAAATGTTTTCAGTGCAATTCTGTCAAAGAGGAAAATATAAAGCTAGCTTTCAATCATTTTATACCATAAAAAAAACCCCACCAACCCAACAACTTGTGTTTGCACTGCTGAAGCGTAAGTAAGCCAGTTCCGTTGTGCCAACTATTTCACAGTCAACTCAGATCAACCGTAACTGCCCTTCTAGGCAGCATTTTCCCCCATATCTATAGGTATAAATGTTGGAAAGCTGAATACTGTAGGGGAAGAAGTTAAGCTGAGGCAGAATCAACTTATTGTTTGTATTGGTAACAAAAAAATCCATAATGAAAAAAACTGTAAAGATTTCTTTACTAGTGATCTTATAGTTTGGAAATCAGTAAATCCATGTATAGTATTATGCTTCCCTCTAATCTTTACAGGCCGTCTTGCAACTGGAACTTATTTATTGATGGATTATATGAAAATGCTCCATTATTCAAGGAGAAAATTTCTTTGAGATAGAAATTGATTTTTTTCCACGTTGTTCACTGTAGGGAACCAGAAGAAGAACAGCACCCGAAATTACAGCATGTGCTTGGCTAAGCACAGTGTAGTAACCTATACATTTTGGTTCAAAGACACAGTTTGTAAACTGTAAAACTGCATACAGGATACTGCTTTGAGTATTTTGTTTCTATTTTTTTTTTGCAGATTATACCTAAAAAATACCAACAACAACAACAAAAACCAACAACAAAAAAAAACCCCCAAACACAACCTCTCTTATGGTAGCACAAAATAAAAATGGAAATTCATTCAAATCTTGAAAACCTTGACTGCAATAATCAACAGCTGGTTATTTAACAAAAACTTAGCTCTTCATACCAAAAAAAATTTGGCTCAAAAAACAAAACCAAATGAAACAAAAAGGTACAATAAACTCTCAATAAAAGGTTCTCTCATGAGGCAACCTACCATATACTACTGCTAGATACGAGTTTCCAAAAAAACATTACATCCCATTTTCAGCACATTTTTCATAAACATGCAACTTCACTATAAAATACAAAACACTTGGCTCTCAAGAACAGCTTTATAAAGACACACTGCATCAATAAAATTTTTCTTTGTGATTAACTTTACATTGTAATAAGAACTGTATTTTCACTAATGTTTATATATCAGATTTCATATTATAATGTAGTAATAATTTGCTCTTTGTGAACATCATGTTCAGAAGGAAATATCTATACACATTAACATACTAGACTATTAAAAACTCAGTTACAGAATTTTATTGATACAGTAGATTAATAAAAACTGATAGGGGAAGATAAAATGGGTAGGATATTCAGTACATTATTTAATAACACACTTTTAAAATTAAAATATTTTTAAATCCTTTTTGAATTTTCAATGCCACTAGAAGTCCAGAAAAGTCTGGCATCAATACTGAGGTGTAAAACAAGTCAAACAACTTCTTTCACAATTTGCATCTCTTGTATTATTCAATCCAACATTGTTCAACTGTAAAAGAAAGTAATTTAGCACCTCTGATGACAGGTAGGTGCCCAAAGGTAAACACTAGGTGAGATTCATGAAGGAAACAAAGACCTTTTTTTTTTTCTTTCTTTCTTTCTTCTCAACAAATAGTGGCAAAATAAAGTGGCACTATTTGTTCAACTGATTTTTTTTTTTCACAGTTAAATGTCAACAAGAGTACAAATACAAACACTGACAGATATTGCTTGAGATCAATTTTCAACAAACTCGGTTCTTTTGTAAATCAACAGATCCAATAAACAGTGGGGTACTGTCAGTTTAAAGCCGCAGATAAAAGCTATACAAGCACTTTAGAAGTCAGAAACATTAAAAAAAGAACTATTTACAGTTTTCTTCTTTAGTTCATATGTCTACAAAGCCAGCGCACATTACACTTCACAAAAATCCACAGTTAATGATATCAACATGTGTGGCTAAAGCTTGTGACCTAGGGACTGCAAATGCAGGGGCAGTAAAAGTAAAATGGGTTTTGTCTTTTTTTCAGCAACCCCATTTGTGCACTAACAGCTTCATTCAGTCTCAAGCTTTATATTAAAAGCATTCTTCAAAGCTTTCACCTGGAAGGCTGTTAACTACATGTTCACTCATCGCCTTTCCCTTTTGGAAGTTCTGCGACGGACCTGTTTGGACAAAAAGTATTTTAAATGTTTCTACAGAAAAATCGAAGAGTAAATATATTCTATAATGGAAAAAATGCTTAGTGTCACAATAAAGTCTGAGCAACTGTATGCATTACCATTCAGTACTCATTGCAGGTACAAGTCTCGGTCAATGACCAGGACACAACTTTGATGTTACTTTCAAAAATAATCTAGTTTCCTTTTTCAGAGTTTTCATACACTCAGATGCTCCAGTCATCAGATGTGTCCAAAAAAGTGTGAAGACATTCACAGTTACATTTTTTTGTATTACTACTAACATTACTAACGTATTTATATGAAATAAATATAAACTTATTTTAACATATTTGCATATGCTGGTAAGAGGACGAAATTGGTTTAGGATTCTGCTCCAAGGTTCCATGCTTATTTTCCAGTACTATTCATTCGGTGTTCCAGTTTTGTATAATGAAACATCATTCACTAGTATAATCTAGCTGAAAAGAATGGGCATGAGTTTTTTGGAAAATAATTCCCATGAAGTACTACACAACTCGGGCAGACAGGTAACAAAAGCTATACAGGATGTAAAATTTAAGACGCTTCACAAAACCTGACGCTAAGAAATGCAGCTTCTCTTGGAAGCTATGGTGCAGTGCCGCTACAGAACAGTGGCAGCTGACAACCACCTCATTCATTTTAAAGGAGGAAAGTTGAGTTCTAAGAACAGAAGAAGTCATTCTCTGCACACCAATACACAGAGGACACCACAAAGATTCAAAGAAAGAAAATCTCAGGCATTTCCCTTACATTGATTGTGGAAACTTCCTCTTCTTCCATTACTTCTTCCTGGGGAATGTCATCACTGACGGGTGAACTACTCTGAAATACATCCATCTCTTCACTAGATTCGTTCTCTTTACTGGCAGCTTGTTTGGAACGTCCTGCACGGCTGCAATCAGAAGGAAAAAAAAGATCAGTTTCACAGTATATGGCTCTGCATATGTACAAACCATAGGAGAGCAAACACACTACAAGAACAGCAGCCTTAAAATTTCTTGTTTTATATAATACTTCTGTCTTATTCTACCTAGTTCACCCATATATGGAATAAAAGTGGAACTAGGAAGCTGGATAACAGCATTTCCAAACCAATTCTTCCAGAAGAGAGGGCTAAGAATACAAAAGTTGAACAATTTTTGCCTCTATAGATAAGACAAATTTTTCTCTTCGGTACCAGAATACAGACCAAAAGTTGACAGAACAGTAACGAGCGAACAAGAAAAGCCAAACAGACAGAGATTGAATACTTGCGGCTTTTTTTCTTTCCTTTTATTCAATTCCATGAATAAATATACTCTACTTCTACAGGAGTTTATGCACAACAAAATTTGAATAACTGCATCTATGTTTTCACAGACCTAGAAGAACTCATGTTGCTATTTATGAAATTAACACTATAATGAATGTAAATGCAAATCTTCCAAGCTAGCTCATGCTAAGAGCTAGAGATAATTGGGATAACAATCCCTTAATCAGGTTAATCAAAACCAATCAGTCAACAATATCTTAAACTGTGTTAGTAACGCAAGCTGAACCACAAGCAAAAGCACTCATTTGCTCAAAATGAGAACTAGTCTTCCCCACACTTCAAAAAACCAAAAAAAAGTGACTAGATATATACCCAAGACTACCCAGCTGCACCTACATTACCATGTTGGTTTGGGTCATTAGCAAGTTCAGAATCAAATCACTGAATCATCCTGCTTAGTGTGGATGAAGTCTTGGTGCAACTAAACTAGGTGACTTTTTGGATTAAATTAAACCAGAAACTCTGTTCCAGGCAGAAAACCACACTTCAGTCCCCAGTGGGGGCCACATAGATCCAAAACAACCATCCTCTGACAGCATCAAATCACACATGTAGTGGGAATTTTCAGTCTTGAGAACCACATTAAAATCTGTACAAAATAAAACCTCTGAATTGCATATAGTCATTATAGTATAGGGGGTTTCAGCCCCAACCAACATGGCATCCTTTGAGGAAACAAGACAAATTAGCCCAGCTCAAGCCTTCCAAGACTGACAGAAGCAACAGAGTTGAAAAGGAAAAAGAAGAATTATTCACAAGCTACGTTTGTCTTTTCACATGTTACAAAAATAAGCCATTTCACACATGCTAACTGGTAACCCTAGGTGGGTTACCAATTAGCTATCAGAAATAGGTTATACAATAACACCTCCTAGGCAAAATCCCAATTTCTGATGTGAAACCCATCCCTGTAGACCAGAAAGCTTTAAGCATTTGGATTCATTACATTCTATCTTGTAGTACACTGTGCTGCTCAGTCTGTCAGCTCCTCTGGTTAGAACTGCTGTAGGTACACATATAGAAAAGGGAGACAGGTCTGACCACAGTGCACTTTGAAGGCTGAGGAGTTACTGCAGTCCCACCTTTTTCTTACAGGTATGGAAGAAAGTCAAAGTCTGGATGGTTTGATCACAAAAAACACAAAACAGACTTTTTTGGGATGAAATCCAGAATAGACTCAAAAACTCTGAACCCTGAAACAACTTGCTGAGGCTCCTCATGCCAGGAACAATGTATGTACACATGAACGAGAGCTATGCCTCTTACTGACCATGTGTGCTGATACAGTTTACTTTCTCTTTAAAATGGGGTAAAGAAAAACACTTGAGTTCACTGATTTGGCCAAGAAGTGATTCAGAAGCTACTCGGGTATTTCCTAAAGGGCATCTTTGAAAGATGCCACATAATGTCACTCAACAATAACTTGTTGGCACGTCTTCTCTGCAGTTTCCAACTCTTGTTCCACTGCACATGTAGCAGTGACTTCTGTAGTAACCAAGACACTATTGGGACCTGTGCTTCTGGCTACAGAGTAAAGGAGCAAGGGGAGGTCTGACCTGAGGTAGGGAAACAAAACATTGGAAAGCTTGGGATATTGCGCGTGCAAAATGTCAGAACATGCGAGCTGGTGTGAAACTGGAACTTGAACTGAGGGTACAAGCTTGTTCAGGCAAAGATTTCCAGTATGGAAGATCTCCAAGGACAGGCAAATTGGTACATTAAATGGCCAGAGGAAGACCAACATGACACTAAGCCCAGAAGCTAGAAAAACAACATAGTAATACAAAATGCCAGGCTGAAGATGTGCATAAGTAGTGTCCTAAGGAATTTATTACCAGGTTCTGGAAAAATATCTTGCAAACATGTTGCATGAGCTGCAGTTTGATACCAGTGGGCAAATAAGTCCTGTCCACTTGTACACCTCTGCTTTACATACGTTGCATATACATGTACAGAAAAAGGTAGAGATACCTGTAGTTTCCAACAGTAGGCATAAGAAAATGAAGCTAGCCACGGAGTATACCTTTATCTTGGAGCTTAATATGCCTCAGAACTTTCAAGAGCTACTATCCTTCACAGATTGAAGCACATTTTATTCATTTGGAAATGATTCAAGTGGATAATAAGGTGGCCACAAGTTAGAAAGTAAACGAAAATTAATTTAAGGAGAATCAGAATAAACTCAATTCTCTACAATACTCTTTCACCACAATAACAATTTGATTCTTCCTCCCTATCCAAAACAGAAGGGAGCACTTTTTGCTCCTTGAAGTCCTATTAAAGCCCTAAGTCCTTCATGTGTTTCACTGACATTTCTCCTAGAAGAGCAAAGCTGCACATATGCTACCTAAGCACATCAAACTTATGCATAGCCTCTTGCTCTGGTTTGAGATGCTCTAGGAGAAGCGGTTAGGGAAAACATTTTAGAAATAACAATGGCAATTTATTTTCTTAACTGTCAAAGTATTTTCAATATTTTCAGGAAGTGATTGTTTGGGGGCAGAGAGGTATATCTTTAGTTTTCACTAAACACAAATTTAGAAAATATTCACCACTTACACTTTTTTTTGCTGTGATGGTGGTGTTTTTGATCGCCTTCCTCGTCTTTTCTGTGGCGTAGACTGTGCTGATTCAACTGTACTAGTTTCAGATGGTTCTGCTCTGTTTTGAGGAAGACCCAAATTGCAAAGTATCAAATTATAACTGATGTCCAAGGATAATAAGATGCAGCTTACAAGAAGATGGACTTACCTCTGCTGTGTTCTTTTTGTTGTCCTATTTTGCCTGCCTTTTGGTTTTTGTTCAATGTTTTCAGTTTGCCTTTCTTCCTCCTCCTCCTCCTCTTCTGCTGCAGCTGCGGGCGGTTGTTTTTTTTTGTTCCTTTTTGATGACTTCGCCACTGGTTCTTCCTTTGGTGTTGCCCCGTTATTTGCTTTGGGAGGGCGTCCTCTTCTCCCTTTCTTTGGTGGACTGTTCTGTTCATCCTCACTTTCTATTACATCTTCTTTTAGCCTTTTTTCCTCTTGCCATTGTGTTTCATCAGATTCTGAAACAACCGCAGGTCTCTTCCTTCCCCGTTGACTACCTCTAAGTTTCTGCTCTTGACCTAGTTTATTCAGGTCATCTATGCTCAGTTTCTCTTCTGAATCTGTGATAGCTGTTTTCTTCCTTCCTCTAGGCTTCTCCATCTCTGACTGAAAAGGTAAGATCACACCTTTAAATTAAAAAATTAAGCTGCCATATTAAACTGTCACATTCACAAAAGCTACAGAAGCTTCCCCCAACAAGACAGATTCTGGAATTTACACAAGTTGTCTGCTAAGATTGTCTACCATACCCATTTCAAAAACCTTTGCACATACATACAAAATTCCACATGAGAGAAAGATTCCTTCAAAGGTGAGCAGTTAAAACATTGAAGCATGCAAGGTCTTCCTCATTTGTATCCTCAGCTGCATCAAGCACAACTGGCTAGAACACTTGCAACTGCAATTTTATCTAGGAAAATTATAAAGATATAGAGAATGGGAATTGTCAACTGGTGGCTTCTGCTCTCTGGTGAGCTGCAGGATGCTTATGTCTGGTTCCCATGCTGGCAGTGGCAAGGCACTAATAAAGAAGATGGTGGGCAACCTGAATTTGTAATTGTAGAAGAAAGTACAGGCATTAGTGGTAGCTGCCAAAGCATGGCTGTTAGAGCTGCACAAAGACTCAACATCTGCTCTGCACAGCAAAAAAACACCCAGCCCTTAAAAGAATCAGAGAATAGTTTGGGTCAGAAGGGACCTCTACAAATCACCTCACTCCAACATCCCTGCCAGGGGCAGGGACATCTTCCACTAGATCAGGTTACTCAAACACCCATCCAGCCTGACCTTGAACACTTCCATTGATGGGGCATCCACATTTTCTCTGGGCAGCCTGTTCCAGTGGCCTACCACTCTCACTGTAAGAAATTTCTTCCATCTGTCTGGTCTAAACCTAATCTCTTTCAGTTTAAAACCATTGCCTCTTGTCCCATCACTACAGGCCCTGGTACATCTTTCTTCTGCCATCTTTCTTCTGAACCCCCTTCATATATTCAAAGGCTGCAATAAAGTCTCCTTGGAGCCTTCTCTCCAACAACCTCAACTCTCTCAAGCCTTTCTTCATAGGAGAAGCCTCTCAATCTGTCATAGTAGAGGTGTTCCAACCCTCTGACCACTTCTTGTGGCCCTCCTCTGCATCTGCTCCAACAGCTCCATATCTGTCTTGTAACGGGGACCCCAGAGCTGGACACAGTACTCCAGGTGGGGTGTCTCATGAGAGCAGAATAGAGGGGCAGAATCACCTCCCTTGACCTGCTGACCACGCTTCTTTGTATGTGGCCCAGGATAAGACTGGCTTTCTGGGTTGCAAGTGCACATTGCCGGATCACGTCCTAGTTTTCATCTACCAGTGTCCTCAAGTCCTTCTCTGTGGGGCTGCAATTCCTTTATCCCTCAGCCTGTACTGAGAATGGAAATTGCTCCAAGCCAGGTGAAGGACCTTGTACTTGGCCTTGTTGAACCTCATGAGGTTCACATGGGCCTGCTCCTCAAGCTTGCCAAGATTCCTCTGGATGGCGTTTCTTCTCTCTAGCATATCAAGAAAAGTGGAACCCTTTCTGAATGATAAGCTTTCAGAACAGAAACTATTCCTTCACCTGTCCATGCTCCAGTTCTCTGAAATGCTCAGTAAAAAGCCATAAACAGTGCAAAAATTTCAGTAAACAGATATTAGGGCCAGAATGATCGCTCCAACCAATCTACTTACCATTTAATTGGGACTGTGACTATTTGATTTTGGACCAGGAAATCATCCAAAAATCCAAACAGTTACAGTATTTCAGTTTCATACCAATGTTTATTTCAACACATACACTCATTTATTATTTGTCAAATTGCAATTTAATCTACAAAATTACAGTTATGCCACTTAAAATCAGATAGAGTGTGGCTTTTTCCCTTCGCATCTCCCTTGTGATGTAAGATAGAAGTCAGCTTACAAATATGTCTCCACTGTATTATAAGCCTTGGTCAAGAAAAGCAGAAAGAAAGGCTAGAAAGGATATAAGGAAAAGTAAAAGAAACTGAAGGACAAAGAATTACACCAGAAGAAAATAAGAAAAATGTTTGCACAATGATGACAACAACTGCCAGTTCATGACGTCGGTGGCAAAACTGTTGATCTAGAGAAGCGTCACCCTTGTTATTCCCTGTTCTGTTTGATTTTGCAGTGACCGGACTCATCTGTCACTGCAGCTGCTTTGGTCAGGTAAGTAGTTGTAGCCAAGTTTCAAGGTAAAGTTTCTCCCTCGGATTAAACAGCCTCCCACAACCTTAGAACTAGCAAGTTACTCTGTGATGTAATCTGGACAAATATCCTGAATAACGACATCTTTAAAACATGGACTTTCTGCTCCCCAGTTAAAATTCTGCTTCAGTTAATGCTTGCTATAATCTGCTCCCCAGCTCCAAAAATGAGTTCTGAATCGATGACCTCAAGAAGCTTGTTTACATATTCAAAGTGAAATACAAATACCCTCAAAAGTACTCAAAATAGTGAGCTGTATTTGCTTTATCACTTAGCATTGTCAGTTACCAATTCAACCTAATACTTCCAGATATGAATTGCATGCCAGCAGCTGTTCAGGCTCTCAGACTTTAACATTGACATCTGAAGTGACACATCAATACACATCAATTTTTTGACAAGAGATTCCTGATTTTGTTATAAGCTGGTTTGCTTTTCCCACAAGATACCACACTACTGATGGTTATTTATACTTCAAAACGAGCAAAAATTCAGGGCATTTTTACTAGTCTGTAGCTTGTGTCCCGAGCAACCTAGAAAAATGCAATAGACTGACATAATGGGAGAACAGAGAAATGTCAGAGACAGTAAAAAACATCTCTGTGACATCAGATATAGGACATCCTTAATGCGTTCTAGAAGACACAATTATAACAAATCTGATCTTGTTTGTATTATTACTTTTTCATGCATATCCCAAATACTACAAAATGTACAGACTACCAACCCTTAAGGCACAAAGAACTGAAATTTACCAGTGGCATGTGAAGTTCTTATTATGTGAGCTGCTCTTAGAATTACAAAACAATTATGATACTCTTTGGTGGTTTATTTTTCTGTATTCTGATACAGGTGTAAATACTGCCTTAGGCAGTTTTAGCCTGCTTATAATTTCATTAATATATTAAAGCACTACATCTGAGAGTCCAAATAATTTTTTATATCCTCATTAGGAACCTTTAGCATTACTGAGCTACAGAAATACATAAATCCATTAGTAAGGACAAGGCTACCACTCTCAAAGGCCTTGGTTAGTGGTCATTTAATTAAATCTCTCTGAGATAGATACAAGTAATTTCTCCTGAATGATCATGACTCTGTAAAAGAGCACAGCAATGACACCTTCTGTTACCCCTTGGGGTTCACTCTTCTTATAGAACAGTTTTTCTAACGGCATAAGCAATGTGCTTGTCGATCATTAAGACTATTTCACATCATACTGGATGATAGAAGTATCAGTTAGCTAGATCACTCTGCCCTGAAAGTCTCTTGAGAACTGTGTTAACACAGAATCTGCTTAAAAATGATGCTGCAACTTCTACTTGTGCTACCTGGCATTCAGAACCAAGCATTTTCCTGCCTTCAGCACAGTACAAGTTACATGCAAGAGAATAGAATCTGCACAGCTATTCAGATAACTCTTCCTTGACCTTCTAAATCCAATGTCAAATTATGATGCTCTCTTGGTATTCTAGGTAACCAGAGAAGAAACAGTTGCTATTCCTTACAGCTGCTGAAAGGAAAACACATCTGCGTGGACAAGTAGAACATGATGGGAAAATACAAAAGGTGACAATTAAAATGCATTAGCATCATGATGAGGCATTACCACTTGACTAACTACAAGCCAGGAACCAAGTATGATAGACTTTTACAACCTCAGAAAGCAATCTGAAACTTCAGACAAGTTAAATCACTCCCCCAAACCTCTAGTATAGTCTCATACTAATCCAATTAATTCTTCCAAAGCTATATTTCAAGAAAACATCAAGAACATAAAAAAAATCTCTACTGTATTCTGGGGAAATATTTTGCTTCCTTTCCAAGGAAGCTATCAACTTGAGCAATGTCCCAAACGCTTCATCAACAAAGCCCAAGAATGAGATAAACCTCATGGACTAATTCCCATCAATCCAGCTCTGGTAGAATCTAGCAGAATCTACCTGTCAATATTACCAATATCCTGCAAATCATAACTGGTAGTCTTGAAAGCTTCTAGGAGTTGTCAGCATGATGCAAAGGCAAGTGTATTGTACACATCAAAAACAGACAAACTGAACCTTTTTTCCATTGAATTTTCTATCCAACTCTAAACATGTTTTCCAGTAGTTTACGACATCAATTCGGCTTCATGTTTCAGTGTATTTTCTTGAATGGTATCAGGTACCACCATATTAATTTTTATTATGAAGTCCTGGTGACTTAAAATGAACCATCTGCAATGCAACCAATGAGCTCACCCTTACAAGATCAGAGTCGTCCCTTTTGTCAGTTTTCTTCCCTGGTAAAGGCGAAGTCAGTGTGAATTCTTCATTTTCACTGTGGTCCATTTCAGTACTGTCAAGTCTAGAACAAATAAACATTTATTCTCATTATTATAGTACAGCAGGAAATTGTTAAATATATTAAGAACAATAACCTTCAGAAGAAATCTCATTCCTAAACCCACAAACAATCTGGCAGAAAGAACCTTTCGCTGGCTACTATTGTCACCACGTATCATAAGCCAGAACATCTAAATCTCAGGATGAAGGTGTCAATCATAAGCCAAGTTGAATTTCCTTTCTTCACTGGGAAAGATAAGCGGCTTTTTGAAACAGAAGAGCTTTACTGAGTTTCAAGAGATCCATACGTTTGTATCCATTTGCATAGACTTTCATATACCAAAGGTCCCCACAGACCGACCAGCCAAAGCACGTGTGCTTTCCTATGGTGAGCTCTATGCAATAAAACCAGCAGATCTAAATTTCAGAGACCAGTTCACCCCTCAGCTTTCTGTTGTTATTTCGGGCAGCAGTTTCATTTTTATTTCAGTTTCTACATATGTAAATGTGGACAATAATAACTCCTGCGTATGCAAAACACTGAGCCCCACAGATAAAAGGTAATATACAGAAGCCAATACACAAGCGTTTCACCTGCCCTGGGGTTGGTAGAAGTAACGTTTTTAAACTACAGTGCATGTTTTCTAATGGAAAGAAATATTGCATGTGCTGAAATGAAAAACAGTATTCAAATACACAAAACGATCTCCCTGGCTTGGGCACTGCATAGACTGAAAAAGACGTTCTCACTCCTACAAGTGTAAAACCTGTAATAACTGTGATGTAATCAGAAGCTCAGTTTTTACACATCATCTTAACAGATGCAAGCTTGCCCATATGTATTCAGTCACATGGAACTGGAAACGTCATGAATCACTACCATCACTTCTACAGGACTTTTCTTGGTATCTCCACTCAAGACACTAATCACATTAGCTTAGTTGAACTGGGGAGATCATGAAGGTGACAGAACATGTTAGGCCATGAGTGCAGCATTTTTTTAAACAAACTGGATGTCGAACAGTATTGGCCTCAGAGTCATTTCATTGGATATGGAGTAGAATCTGGATTCCAACCTGTCTTTAGCCAATAACTTATTTCCGCATATGAACCTGCAAGACTTGTAAGAAATAAGCCTTTCTGCGGACTTTCCATGGAGTTGAGCAGTACTTACTTCTTGTACACTACATTTGAATTTAATATTCTCTATAGAATAGTCACAGAAGTACCAAATGAGAAGTCTTTTTTCCAAACATATTATTTCCTCACAGTCTTGAAATAATGTGAGAAAATATGAATAGTGGGGGCTATGCAATCTCTTAATATCTGTGAAAATAATGATAACGTGACTTTCAGTTAAAAAAATTGAACATAAGAAGATACAGTAACTGATGAATAACTTCAATTGACACCAAATGAGCTATAATTTTTAAAAACGGATAACTAGAAGACTTATGTAGCATTACAGTACATTCCCCCTCTCCATCACAGAATGAATCAGAAATCCAAAAACTGGTATCTGCAAAGTCCAGCAAAGTGCAGGATAAATTTATAGAGGAGGAAGTCAGTCATGTGAGATCACCACAGTGGCCTGCCAGTCCTCACTGTTTATGACATGTTAACATAACAGCAAGCCGCAAGTTCCTAGGAACTTATATATAACCATATAAGACTTTTCTTCCCTGCTATGGCCAACTCTGGATGTGATTTGATTCTGGTTTTTTGTTTGTGGGGTTGGATTGGTTTGTTTGTGTGGTTTTATTTTTAAAGAAAATTTATTTTTGGGTTTAGAAAGCCAAATTCATGTTTTCAGTTATACTAATGTGGTACTATAACTTTACTTGAAAATAAGATAACAGAATTCTGTTTCTCGCTTAGAAAGCATTATAGATATTCAAAGTTTCCATTACAAATACTTGAAATATCAAAGCTCCTTTGTTGTCTACCAACCTCCCTTTGATCCTTCCTGGAGAGCTTGGATTTGAACTGCTGCTGGCATTGCTTACAGTTTCCATTCGAGAAGATTTGGATTGAGACTGCTTGCCTGCTGACGAAAGAGGCTTATTAACTGCTCCAAGAACATTGGCTGCTTTGGGCTGAAACCAAAAATATATTTTCCTTTATTTTACGCTACACATTTAGATATTGTTAACATGCACTATACTTAAAATATTCACAGATTTCACTTTCTGTAATCCATATCATAATTTTAACACAAAGCAATAAACATTTCATGTGAAACTTACAACAGACACCAGACAGAAGCTGACAAAGCTGTCATCAAATAGTGAGCTGCCATCAAAAACAGTAGTCTTCTCCCTACCCTTACATTCTGTCCCCTTCTCATTGGTAGTTCTGGGTGCTCACCTGACCTTGCAATAAGCCACTGCAGCACTTTCTGTGCAGTTTGCTTTCTGCTGACCTAGCTGCCGGAACCAGCCCACCATTTGGATCAGATAAGCATCTGCACTGGCAAAACAGAAATAGCAGTAGGACAGCCCTTTCAGCAAAGAAGCCATTAAACTGGCTCAGCTATAATGGCAAACCACACTAGTTTCAACTGGGAATGAATGAGAATCTATGGAGAAGACTCTGATGTGTCATGCACAGATTTTAAAATGTTAGGCTTTTCATAGATGCCAGATGCTGGTGAGCTTCAGGTTATTCATTTAAGTGGATTATCTTTCGGACATGCCAAATACCTCCAGCTCATATTAACTTTTGAGAGAGCTGAATGAGTTCAGGTACTCCTAAAGTGAATACACCTTTATGCCAAATGCCCATGTACAAAAATGTTAAATTAAAGACCATTTCCTGCATTTCTCATTATCTAGGATGATCCATCTTCTATTTCACAATTAGATTCCAGTTATGTCTAAAGTTAGTGACAGCTAAAAAAAGTTCAGCAAGCACATCATAGCAGCTTTGAGTTCTTCCTTTTTCAGAGATATGCACCATGGATGTGCTGGTTTTACTTTTATAGCCTGAGGGAACTCTGTGCTTACACCAAAGATGGAAGCGACTCTGCACTGATTACAAGAAAAACAGCATGTCCTTTCCATAAATAGGCCTTGGAGAATAAAATCCAGTTTAAAGAATTCACATCTGTTAGTTTAGAACTTAACATTCATCAATAAGCGAATACAGAGAGAGCTCAAAAGCAGAGAAATGTTCAAATTCACACTGGACTGGACTTCCTACTAGGGAAGGACTAACAAACGGGTCCTGCACTAATAGCTCCTCCCTTAGCACAGAACCTACACTCAAAGCCTTGCTGCCCTCAGGTTCCTTCCTTATATCTACCCTACTAACATCAACTCAAGCTAGTCCATTCCCAAAGAGAAGACTCTCTAGACCAACTCTCATTTCATGTTCCTCTCATGATGGTGAAGCAACTGAAAATTTCTGGTGGTCAAATACACCTCTGCTGTTTGTTACAAAATTTCAGAACAAAGAAGGAGCTAGAGTACCCAGCGCTAGAAATTTAAAATAATATAAAAGCTACCTTAGGATTCAAAAGAATTTCAGTCAGTGTATATGGAGCTATCTGAAAAGAGTCCAGCATAGGGCCGCTAAAATGAAGAAGAGACTGTAGAATTTCTCATCAAAGTCTGAAAGAGCAGTGGCTTTGGACTAGATGACCTCCAGAGGTCCCATGCAACCTCAAACGTTCTGTAATTCTGTGATTTATATTTTTTTTAATAGCATAAAGCATGTTTCTTGTTCAATATTGTCACAGTATATTTATATATTAAGTTTGCGACAAGCAAGAACTTTTAATGTCAAAAACTGGATGAGGGAACTTAATATTGACTGCTGATCAGAAACTGGAAGACATACAACTTCCTTTTAAAGACTTTTGTGCCTTTAGTAAGAAGAGAATCTCTAATCCATGGAGTTTAAATATTCAGATGTAAAATACAGTGATGATACATTCCAATCAGTAAATGTTGGCTTTCAACTTCTAACTAAAAAAAAAGCTCCTGTACATCTGCACTTTTTCTACCTTGCATTCCTCCTCTATTAGCAAGTTACTAGCTTGCAGCTAATGCTTCATTAGCAAAATTAAGGGTAGTAAAGTTGCTGTGCTTTTATTCCTTTTGTAAGGTAGCAAATTAAATGTCCTCCTGTAACCTACTACCAAAACCCAGCATAGACAGCAGCAGGTCTCCCCTCTACCTATCTCTTTCTCTCTATATGTTCACTAACCTTTAGTATATAAACCCCTTGAGCAGAAACAATCTATTTTCTTGCACTGGAAGTTTTTTATTAACTATATGTCAGTTTTCTTTAAAAATACCACAAAATCAAAACCACAAGCAAAGCACCAAACTCAAAACCCCAGAACCCCCAACACCATACGTACCTTTCCAGGAGTGAAAAAAGACTTCATTTCCGGAGGAAGATAATTTTTGGTGTTACTGAAATTCTGTAAAGAAACGGGGGGAGGGAGTCACAGTAATAATCAGTGAATAATAGATACATACACATTTTGGAGGTACTACTGAAACATTTTGTTGACATCATTTATGCTTTTGAAATTTCAAGTCTGAGCAACATTATCTTGGAGGAGGAAATCAGTGTGTGTATACTTATATAAATATTTATGGAAACATATACATACATTTTGAACTACATTATAATAGGGAGAAGTCTGAAGTTACAAGAACTACTGAAAAAAAAAACCAAGCCTGAATTACAACTAACAAAGATTTAAACAGACTTATCTCAAGAAAAATCAGATATCAAGGTATACCTTGTCAGGTTGAGTAAAATATCTGGCTGGAAGTACAGGGTCTTTAGGGGATTCCAAACTGTATGTCGTACTCTTTGACATTATGATATTCATTGCTACATCACAGACTGTGTATAGTTTCTGCATATAATAAAATTTAAAATTAATCGCAAATCTTGACAAAAGGCAGTATCTTTTGAGCACAGAACTACAAGAACTCAGTTTCAAAGCAATCATCTTAAACATTTAACATTAGCCTATATCTTAACCAGTGTATCGCAGAGTACTAAAACACAGGAGCAAAATCAAAAGTACTGTAGGCCCAGCAGTTGAAGAGAGCTGCCCTTCACCATCTTTCTACACTTAAGAATAGCATATGCCAGGGTTTCAATGACAAGGCTAAAACAATCAATCTCATCTCTGTAGGCAAAGCAGAAAAGTGGCAAATCTGTACGTTGTGTGATGTAAAAGTCTCAAAACCAAGATCAGGCTTTGATACATTCACTACACAAAGCACACTGGAGACATCTAATGCATGTATTTTTCTTCTTATACTAAGCTTACTCTTGCACTCTTGAAATGAAATATTATAAAGCACTTTAGTGGATGATGTAGACAGTCAAAATTATAGTTTACATATAAAGTTAGCGTTTAATAATCTTACTGAGACAGGAACAAAAGGACTGCAAACTATTACAACTCCCTTGCAGATGTGCTAGATCTCCTGAAGCACAGGAAAATAACTGACATTTAAACTACAATAAATATAATAATTACAGTATATAAAGAATCATCTCCCACATACAATTCCACTGAAAGACATTTTAAAGTTGGTATGGAAACAAAACGCAACTAATTTAAAGAAGCAGATCAGAATTAAATGCAATTTGCAATCAAAAAGTATCACCTACTTCATTCATTTTTGGATCATCTGGCCCTTGAGCATCCTTAGTCTGTTTGATATTTTCTACCATTTTTCTGATAAACGCGTGACTGTTGTTTTCATTTTTAGCCATTAATATTTCCAGTATGAACCACAGGCACCTAAAGGAAAAATGCAGTACTCTTCATGAATAAAAATGCAAAAGAAATTATTTTAAAAAGCACATCTGAGAAAGTGGTTAACTTTAGTATTTTCTAGTATTATGAATTTGAACTAGTCTAACTCTGGGAAACAAATTTCTTTTTTTTCTAAAGAATTGAAGTAGGATGAGCAGAAGGTGAAGGTTTCTCTGCAAGGTAACACAGAGCATATGTACCATTTCTTACAACATTTTATGGAAATAACTGCCATCACTATGTGTGTTGGACACTGTATCAGGGTAACAAAATGAATTAAAAATTTCACTTAAAATAGATTTAACACTAGAAATAACACTATTAAAAGTAGTCTTACTCTTTAATGTCCTTGAGTTGTTCAATGTCCTGGACTTTGACATAATCTGGATCGTGAGCTAGAAGATGGATAGTATAAGGAACAACGTACTCTGGCAGAAGTGACAACAGTTTCTCTGAAAAAAAGAAGATGCATCAAAACACTATATACCAGGAAATATGCTTTTCTATTACAGAGAAAAGCGCAAAATTTAAGGTCGGCATATGTTAAGGTAAAGTATAGGCATATGTGGGTCTGTCATTACTTTATGATGTTGCATCTCATGGTTGGTGTGCAGATGTTTCATGCACGCAAAAATTACGGTTTTAAGCATCTCTCAGGGCTGTGTATTTTCTGGCTACCTTGAGAATACACCTACAGCCACTGCCAAGTCCCAATCCTTTCCTTGGTTCAGAGCCTGTGTTCTGAAAGACTTTGAACAACAGAAGCAAGGACAGATCACAAAACCTATGTTAATCTCAAGATGTGAGACCAATGTAATTGTAGGATAAGCTCCTCTTTCTTTGGACATTGCAGTGTACAGCCTTGCTGTCAACAGAACACAAAGGAATGCCCTTCACAGGGGCTTTGCAGTCAAACTGCCACAACATCCTCCAAACCCACAGCTTACCTTATCTACTTAAAGAAGGGACAGGAGGTAACATCAAAGCTCTCACAGTAGAAGTGGACGGAGTCTGAAAGACTCAATTCCACCTGAACAGAGCAGCACAACTGAACTATGACACTCAAAGCATTCAAAACTTATTGTAGCATCCTCTGAGGCCTATACGTAGTCTTAAGTGAAGGCTGCAGAATAAAGTCTTTCTTACATCACGACAGCCAGACAGCCTGTTTTCAGGTTTCAAAAAGCAAGGACTGTTGCCAAAGGTCTTCTCAGACTTACGATCACAAAATAGAAGGTAACAAACAAATTCCCGAGCTAACCAACTCTATGCAGAATGAACTTCAGCACCTCAAAGTCTGATGACAAAAATCGGAATATAAAAGGTCATATCCCACATGGCAAGGACAACAAAAAGACAAGCTGTATGCCAAAAGTCAAAAAGCATTCTGAAGAAAAACGTCCATACTCCATACTTTAGCCTAATGACTGAGAGGAACTGGATGCACATCGCACCCAAATTATTAATCCCATACCCTGTGCAACCCACAGGACAACAGGCAAGGAAGCCATGCTAGTGTTCTATGTATATTACCATGGTACAAGCATCTAATCTTAAGTGCTTGTGGCAAATGTAGAGTCACAGTATTAACATGCCTATGGTTAAACACTTGAGTTTGAACATTTGAACATTTTTGAGCTGATGAGTGGTCATGAAAGATGTGACTAATTCTGGAAAATCTTCTTTTGTTAAGTTTTTAGCTATCCCATATCAGGTTATGAATAAGGAGTCCAAAAATCAGTAAATCATTATATGCAATAATATTGGAAAGCAATTTAAAAATACATTGGAACACTGACATTTTTATCTCTAATATATGTATTCTTTCTTCTGAATGTGCTTGAAAAACATTGTGCACAAAAAACCCCAGTATTATTGTAGATTTCACAAGATGAACTAAACTGTCATGCCTAAGTCTTAATATATCCCATTCTTAAAGGTCTGCATAAATAGAGGGATAATGTACAGCCTACACGAAATATTTGGATTTATTCATAATAGCAAGGAAAGTGTTCAAAATTAATAAAAGGCCCACAGAAGATAGTTCTGTCAAGTTCCAGGAATACACTTTTAGAAAGCCATTGCAGTTGATGCAGTTAATTATCGAGAGTAATATCTCTACTAGAGAGACTGTAAGGTATCATAAGGTTTAAAAGCAGCAATGAAAGCATCCAATTTCTTTGCATTTCAAGCTGTATTTCTGTAATTGAAATCCAGTGTACTTAGCAAAGCAGTTTTTAATGTCTTTCAATTGACATTCCACTATTAACTTTAAAAACATCCTTCACTTCTTCAAGCACTGCCCTGCATTTCAGGCAGCAGCTCCTTCTGTAACTAAATAAAAAGAAATAATAATAAAAAAGATGCGGCAGGGAAAAACACAATTATAACTTCAGAACACTAGCAAAACTGGTTTGCTTTCAACATGTCCCAGGCAAACCAAACCCACTGTTATCTGTATTAATTAGCAACTTCAACAGAATGCTCAGAGCTCATGAACTCAGTGTTTCATTAACTTCCTGCCGTGTACAATTTCAAGCATAAATACAGTAATAATTCTAACTCGGTCTGAAAAAACAGACAAAATTCAGACAAAAGAGGAAAAGGACAAATACTGGCCTATGTTTAACCTCTGTCATGACAGACAATAGCAGTTACACATTTTTTCCTCATCTCTAATGAAGAAAGGCACAACCCAAAAGGTGGGGGGTCTTTACAGACATGAACTATCAGCACTTGAAACTGGAATGTGCCCAAAACCTTCAAGACAGGCCCTTACGAGCACTTATGAAAGAATTTTTTTTTTTAAAATAATCTTTACTCTTGTAATTTTTCTACAATTGCTTACTGGCTTGCAAGTAGAAGCCCAGTCTTAGAAAACAAAATTCCTATGCAAGAGACAAGTCTCTACTCAGACGAAACCAGTAACAGATACACAATCAAAATAGGTCTCTTCCTGAGTGGCTTCCACATTGAATAGCACTTAGAGAATAAGAGGCCTGAAAGTAATTCCTGCCAGTCTGCAAAGCGTCAGCATGGAGGTAAGAGGCATTTTACTGCCTGGTGCCAGTTCTCAGGAAGTTTTCCTTACGCAAGATATCATAAGGTGGACGATACCTTTCAAATACATCTGGACCAAGCTTTCAAGAAAAAACATTATCACAAAACCACATATTTATAGATTCCAAAAACTAGCTGCACTAATCAAAGATGCAGATTCCCAGCTCTAGTTTTTGGTGAGGTTTTTCAAAGGAGGTGCTATCGTCATTACTACCCTGAGTTACCGCACAGCCAGTAGGAAGAATGACAGAGGAAGACACAATTAAATGGTAAGATCTTACCAGCTGTACTACTGCAATAATGACTTTTAAGATGCAAACAGTTCAAGATATTTTATTTGATAAAAGCTCAGACTGGTAAATCTGAATGTCACAAAGTTAACATTGCAATCTTCAAAAAATCTTGCAGTCCAGACTCTTCACGATTACAGTTCATATCAAATCAATGGCATCACTCAAGGTAAGTCTTTCAGCAAGAAAAAAAATAATAAAAAAAATAATCAGACACTTTGAAGTCCAACTGGATAAGAAGAATCAAACACACCTAGGCTCCTCTACATTTCTTCTACAGATTTTTGATAGTAATTTTTATTAATTATTAATAATTATTATTAATAATTAATTCTTAATACAGTTAGGAAATCAATACCTTACTTTTAAGCGTATAAGAATCCTTATACTTTTCTGCTACACAACTGAAAAGGTTTCAACTTTCAAGAGGAAGAGTCTTAGGATGACTTAAAGGCATTTGCTCAATGGATTTTTCTTTTTTACATGTTATTGAGGAGGGAGAAAATAATTGCTTTTTTTTCTTTTTTAAGTCTAACAATACACAAAAGGATTTCTCTGCAAACTTATTCTCTGATGAAAGTCTAAGGGGACTAGGGCACACACAGACTGACGTGGCTAATATAAAGTCTGTGATTCATAAATGCAGAAGGAAATAAGTTATGTGACAGCAACTGTGAGATCAGATTCACAAAACAGGTCTAGTCTATCCTAAAATGATATTTAAAAATCCCCTTCATTTCACAAAGGTCAAACCACCAGTAATCTTTCAAAGAAATAAAACTTTCAAAATCTCTCATTCAAAATACCCAGAGCTCTTCATAGAATCATAGAATCCTTTTGGTTGGAAAAGACCTTCAAGATCATCAAGTCCAACCATTAACCCAACACTGTCAGGTCACCACTAAACCATGTCTCTCGGTGCCAGATCTACATGTCCTTAAAATACCTTCAGGGATGGTGACTCCACCACTTCCCTGGGCAGCCTGTTCCAGTGCTTTACGACCCTTTCTGTGGAGAAATTTTTCCTAATAATCCAACCTAAACCTCCCTGGCTGCAACCTGAGGTTGTTTCCGCTTGTCCTATTGCTTGTTACTTGGGAGAACAGACCGAACCCCACCTTGCCACAGCCTTCTTTCAAGTAGTTGTAGAGAGCAATAACGTCTCCCCTCAGCTTCCTTTTCTCCAGGCCAAACAACCCCAGTTCCCTCAGCCGCTCCTTATACAATTTGTTCTCTAGGGCGTTCACCAGCTTCACTGCCCTTCTCTGGACCTACTCCAGCACCTTGATGTCCTTCTTGTAGCAAGCGGCCCAAAATTGAAGACAGTATTCGAGGTGTGGCCCCACCAGTGCTGAGTACAAGTGGACGATGACCTTCCTAGTCCTGCTGGCTACACTATTTCTGTCTGATACAGGCCAGGATGCCACTGGCCTTCTTGGCCAGCTGGGCACCCTGCTAGCTCATGTTCAGCTGGCTGCTGACCAACACCCCCAGGTGCTTTTCGGCTGGGCAGCTTTCCAGCCATTCTTCCCCAGGCCTGTAGAGTTGCTGGGGGTTGTTCTAACTCAAGTGCAGGACCCAGCACTTGGCTGAACCTCATACAATTGGCCTCGGACCACTGAAACGGTCTGTCCAGATCCCTCAAGCAGATCAACACACCCGCCTAAATTGATGTCATCTGCAGACTGAGGGTGCCCTTGATCCTCTGATCCAGATCATTAATACAGATATTAAAGAATTGGCCCCAGTTCCCTGGGGAACACCACCCGTGACTGGCCATCAACTGAATTTAACTCCATTCACCACCACTCTTTGTGCCCAGCCATCCAGCCTATTTTTTATCCAGAGAAGCGTACGCCCATCCAAGCCATGCGCAGTCAGTTTCTATAGGAGAATGCTGTGGGAAACAGTGTCTAAAGCTTTACTAAAGTCCAGGTAGACAACATCCACAGCCTTTCCCTTATCCACTAAGCAGGTCACCTTGTCATAGAAAGAGATCAGGTCAGTCAAGCAGGACCCGCCTTTCATAAACCCGTGCTGACTGGGCCTGATCACCTGGTTGTCCTGCCATGTAATGGCACTCAAGATGATCTGTTCTATAAACTTCTCCAGCACTGAGGTCAGACTGACAGGCCTGTATTTCTCCAGATCCTCCGCCAGGCCATTCTTGTAGATGGATGTCACATTTGCTAACTTCCAGTTAACTGGAAGTTCCCCAGTTAGTCAGGACTGCTGATAAATGATGGAAAGTGGCTTGGTGAGCTCTTCCACCAGCTCCCTCAGTACCCTTCAGTGGATCCCATCCAGCCCCACAGATCTGTGTGTGTCTAAGTGGTGTAGTAGGTCATTATTTCCTTTCCTTCATAAAAGGTCTACTTTTTCCTATGACCATATACCAGTGCTGTCATATGTATAAGTGTAATTCTGAGTAAGTAAAAAAGGTAAAAGGACTAATTTTATAAAAGAAAAATAGCTAGTATTAGTTTGCAATAACTTCCAAAGCAGGCTCACAATCAGACAGCTGGCACTAGGAAGGTAGACTTAGACAAACCCATCCTGAAGTGCTTACAAATACAGCCCTTTGCCAGCATAAGACAAGATAAGAAGCTACTCAAAGCAGCACAAAGACAGTAAATTTAGTACACCATTTATGTCATTAAGGTTGCATATTATTAATTACCAAAGTAAAATTAATCATTGTCACTTCACTTACAACATAATAATCTGTTAAGTGCAAACGGCACACAAAACTGCCTTGAAAAACTCCTTCACTTCCAATGTACTTAGGCATAGGCATTTGCATAGCTTTTAACAAAATTGAAAGACCTCAGAAACGCCTGTTAAAAAAAAACTTAAAGAAAATCTGGACTTGATTTTCAGTTTTCATTAGATACCTCTAAGTGAAATTTACAGCCATTCTATGTACAAAAACAGAAAACCATTGATATTTTCACAGCCTACTCATATTTACATTTGAATAAAGCACTTGCACCAAAAAGCAATTTCTGTTCTCTTACCACTAACTGCTGCATGTTGCTTCAGATATTCCCTTCGGACATTTATGTTCTTCACAAGGCACTGCCTAGCATGAGCTCTTCTCTCTTTCACAGGATCTTTTGCACACAGTGCACAAATAGCCATATATTCGAGTGGCAGCCGTAGTCTAGAAAGGCCTTTGTGAAGTTTCTGTGCAAATATTTGTCTCACTTGGTAACACTCATCCTATTAAAAAACAAAAAAAAGGTAACATTACTTTTAGAAAAGTTTACTATCAACTGTGAAATAAAACATGGAGGTCTGGGTAAATATGCCAAAATCAATTTCAGACCTTACAATTGCTATGTTTGAGGCTGCAAAAATGTGTTTTAATGCCAATTCAGAGCAATCAAATTGAATTAACCAGTTGAAGCTTCCCTTAAGATCAGAAGAGAGTTAAGGTTCAGAAATTGTACAGGAAGATATCACACTCAAGCGTAGTACTGAGGCATGGACTTACTGAAATTGTTTACAATAGGACCACTTGCTTTGTGGAACCAAAGTCAAAGACCTGCACCAAAACAGTGCTTAGCCACCAGTAACCACTGTGTTGACTTTATGACTGCAATTTTACAATTTTTCATCAAGTTGTTAATAAAACTCAACAGAATTACCAGATAAGATAAGGTCAAATGCCGAAGAGAGTACCAGCCATTTCCATTATGCTGTGGAAATCTATCAACTATGACTGGCTGCAGAAGAGAGTAACTCGTGTCTAGTAGTTGCCAAAAGTTAAACAATTGAACTAAAATAATATGAAGGCGGTAAATGTACTTTACAATTTATTAAGCAATGTATTTCCAGAAAAGAGATGAACTTTAAAATTCTCTTTATGAAAATAGCCTAGGTACTTTCAGACACCATTCACTACCACAAACCCTTTAGTAGTAACACAGGCCAAGGAAGGTTAACAGAAACAGAAAGCAGAAGGAAATGTACAGAAAAGCATGAGGTGAACAAGGCCACCAAAACAGCTTGGCATATTTAACTCACCAAAAAAGGTCAAGAGGAAAGATGTGCTATCTCTAAGTATTTAAAAAAACCCAGCAACCAGAACACATTAACAGGAGTAAACAGTTACTTTAGTCAATGACAGTTTTGAAACCAGAAAGAATTGAAGTTTCCAGCCAACACGAAAGCACAGAGACAAAATCCAACTGCTGGTAATATTGACTAAATTCGCAAACGGCATAAGAGATCCTGTACTGGACAAAACACACCTCCCTCTCCCTCAGAAATTAAATCCAGAAGACATTAATCAAGCTCTGTCTTGCCTTCTGTGCTTCAAGCCATTGCCTTCCTCTGTGGACTGAAAGCCTGAAATGCCTGCTACAGCCAGAGCTGAAGTAACCCAAGACCGCAAACCCAAAGCATGATACCTACTCATGCTCTATTGCTTCTTTATAGCAGATCCACCCCAGCAGAAGGCTGAGATACAGCCCTCTTTTCCTGCTCAGTACCATCACCTAAGTCTAAAGCCTTTGGAAAGTTTAGGAGAGACCTGTACCTAGCCAGTAAATGGAAAAGGAAGCATGTCCTTGACTCAAAGGACAAAGAAGGATATAGGTCATTCTTACTGATTATGTGGTGTGGCACAAATTGGAATGATTATTACTTATCTTTTAATATTGATAAAAACCTTAAATTCAGCTAAGTTACACTAGTTCACTGAGAAGAGGGACTAAACTCCATCAAGTTCAACGTTTCTATAGCATACCAATAAACCTCATACATTAGTCCGATTTTATGTAACTTCTCAGAATTTTATGCCAATTAATCAATCAGAAGCTCTTAAAAGTATTTTTAAAAATTTGCAAAGCAGTATGTACCCCTCAGATACAACTCTGATTCTTGAAAACGGACAAAGACTTGCTGAAACAATTGAAACACTTAGAGCTGACAAAGGAAACTGAAAAAGCTTTGGGAATTTTTTTTTTTTAAACGAATGAAACATGCAATCTAAAAGATCTATTCTAAATACAATTAAAATTGCATTTTCAACAGCAAAGCTTATTAGATCTTAAATCTGGCCTTAAAGCCTGTTAAGTACTGAACTACTTAACACTGTGCTCAATTATTTCCTACTCTAGTTCAATATGAAGCTCTGCTGACATCAAAATTTGTTCTGCAGACCAAAGAACTTCACTGCTGGTGAGCTTAATGATTTGGCCAAACACAACTTATTTTAAAATGACTAAAACCACACAAATTTTGTCATCTGTTTACTAGTACTACCATAATACAGCAATTAGTAACAACGCTTACCTAGGTATTCTGTACTCTAATCATTCCACGTTACAAAATGACAGTCTCAGAGAAAAAAAAAAAACAACCAACACAGAACCACAGTAGAACCTGTGCAACCATTATAGACCTCAAAAATTAAGCGTTTCCTTTTCTTTAATCTGCTTCCTGATCTCACCGTTAAAAGAAAATTTGCAGTAAATTAAATTATATAACACTAGAGTTGGCCTTAACATCACTTGAATGTCCTAATCTGTGGCTAGACTTGATAGTGTTAAGAATGAATAAAGTTTTAGAAGAATCAGTGTCTACCATCAAGAAATGGATTCTAATACTAAATAGAATAAGCATAAACCTACATCTATGCAAATGTACAAATGCTAGTACCTCAAAAACCAACACACAGGTGGGTTTCCATAGAAGATGGATACAGGACCACTTGTAGGTGCCAAGTCACTGAAACTGTTACAGTTACTCTGCATCTGAGGATGTGAACTCAGCCTGGCAGAGAGAAAGGAAACTGCAGAAGACCTCAAGAACTTCTAGTAAAGTTATGACAAACATTCAAAATCCACAAGGAGCTACAGATAAAAGTAAAGGTAGAATTCCTGTGCTGACAGAGCTTCGAATCTAAATTCTAGTAAACAAGAAGCTCACAAAAGGCAAATAAATGTCAACAAATGAGGAGGAAAAGTGACAAAATTGATACTTTGGAGGAACAGATTCTCTGGGAAGCTATGTCAAGGCATATGGATAACCACACAGAGGTGATGACAGCTAGTCAACATGGCTTCACAAAGGGTAATTCATGCCTAACTCATCTAGTAGCCTTTTGCAGTAGAGTGACTGTGTAGGCATAAGGGAAGAGCAACCGATGTCATCCACCTGAAGTTCTGCAAGGCCTTTGACAGCCTCACACAACATTCTTGTCTCTAAACTGGAGGGTGTCTCTCATGAGTCAATGTTGGGACCAGTACTGTTCAATATCTTTATTAATGACATAGATAGAAGGACTGTGTAGACCCCTCAGCAAGTCTATAGATGCACCTGAGTGGTGCAGTTGATACACTATAGGGAAGAGATGCCATTAAGAGGGATCTTGACAAGCTTGAGGAGTGGGCCCATGTGAACCTCGTGAGGTTCAACAAGTCCAGATACAAGATCCTCCAACTGGCTTGGACCAATCTCCATTATCAGTACAGGCTGAGGGATGAAGGGATTGAGAGCAGCCCTGCAGAGAAGGACTTGAGAACATAGTAGATGAAAAATTGAACATGAGACAGTCATGTGCACTTGCAACCCAGACAGCAAATTGCATTGTGGGCTGCATATAAAGCAGCATGGTCAGCAGGTCAAGGGAGGTGATTCTGCCCCTCTATTCTGCTCTCATGAGACACCCCACCTGGAGTACTGTGTCCAGCTCTGGGGTCCCCGTTACAAGACAGACATGGAGCTGTTGGAGCAGATGCAGAGGAGGGCCACAAGAAGTGGTCAGAGGGTTGGAACACCTCTCCTACGAAGACAGGTCGAGAGAGTTGAGGTTGTTCTGCCTGGAGAAGAGATGGATCCAAGGAGACCTTATTGCAGCCTTTGAATATATGAAGAGGGTTCAGAAGAAAGATGGCAAAAGAAAGATGTACCAGGGCCTGTAGTGACAGGATGAGGGACAATGGTTTTAAACTGAAAGAGATTAGGTTTAGACCAGACAGATGGAAGAAATTTCTTACAGTGAGAGTGGTAGGCCACTGGAACAGGCTGCCCAGAGAAAATGCAGATGCCCCATCAATGGAAGTGTTCAAAGTCAGACTGGATGGGTGTTTGAGTAACCTGATCTAGTGAAAGGTGTTCCTGCCCACAGTAGGGTGTTAGAATGATGTGATCTGTAGAGGTCCCTTCTGACCCAAACTATTCTATGATCCTGTAGTAAGACGTGACACTAACTTATTTATAAATGTTGACAGCCCTATCATGTTGTTCTAATTAAAATCTCATCTCTCAAAATTCCCTTTCAAAAATTGAGGAGAGGTAACCATTAGACCCGAAGATAGCCAAAAAAAAGGTGACAACACATCTATTATCAATATCCACATACAGTTAAGACTGATACAGCTGGAAATTAAGAAGAAAAAAAGAAAGCGAGAGACAGGTATCAGAAATTGGAAGGCAATTTCTGATACAGAACTGCAAGGCTAACATTTGCAATAAACAAAAAATTTGCCATGGGACAGAAATGATTGAAGAAATGATCAGATTTTCATCACTGGGATCAGAAGAAAACAGAACATGTAAGTACTATATTGGCAAAGCTAGTCTGGCATGAAATTATCCAGCTAGAGCATCCCTTCTGGAACACAGATCTTATTTATTGTTACAGTAAGTGGCTATTTTCCTCTCTACTAATTTTGTTCTGAATTGTAAAAATATTTAAAACTCGTTTTGACACAAGACTAACATCTCTGTTATGTTTTGGAATAGGAAGACTGAAAAGTAGCATCCTCACTTTGGGTGTAAAGACCTTCCATTATTACCACTGAACTTCTGATGCATTTTTGTTAGGTTTCATCTGCCTATTTCTCATAGCATTTGGGAACTCCTTTCCATAGGAATACCGAAGCTTAAAATTCACATAAACATTTTTAAAACAATATAGTAAGATTTCTTGACTTTTCTAGAGTCAGGACAACACCAGCAGTTATACAAGTAACATCAGAGTGAGTACCTCCATGATCACCTTATTCTTGGGGTATTAATCCATTTCTGTGGAATTTGCTAAGTCTACAAGACAGGAACACGAGGATTTCTAGATCTGTACTTACAATTTCAAAGGCTCACAGGCAGAAATTAAGGATGGAAATTCCAACACACACTGAGAAATCTCTCCCTATCTCTTCTAATATTTAAAGGATGTAGACCTCTGTGTTCCAAAATATAGTCTACCCAAGTATCAAGAAATGAAGGTCACTGTTGCCACCACAGTCCAACGTATCATCTCATTTCAACTTCTAATAATGTCATAATGCAGCTGGCATGTTACTTTAAGCCAAGGAATTCAGTATTGACTTACCAATGTTCTAATATTTCACTACTTTAAGTTAGCATTCCCCCACTGGGCAGCCCACTACTGTAGATCTAATTCTCATTCAAAATCAGTTTTCAGGATTATGTAGTGGGAAAAGAAATTCATGCCAAGGCTGAACGTTTTGTATAAAATCAGATTAGCAGAAGTGTACATAACACACAGAACAAACAACACATACACTCATACATTGCTGATAAGCCACAAGTCCCCCCTAATTTCCTTACATTTATGGCAAGCGCACACAGCTGGTACTGTTCTAAGGTGATGATCTCATGGTAACAAGGTTCTTGTGCCAACTTCACAATGGCATTCCCCGCAGCCAGCCTCAACCGAGACATATCAGGTTTACTGAAAAACAAGCACATGGATTATGAAAGTTACTTAGTAAAAAAATACGCGATTATTTGACTTCATTAAATCCCAATGTTTGCATTGTTGAAAAACAGGTACTTTAAAAAGAAGGAAAAAAGTTTCCACACACTTCAGTACACCCACCCTCCCAACTAAACAGCAGAAGTAGCTTCAAATCAAAAGTAGTATCAATGTCACTACTTTTTACAGTCTATTACCACACACCAGATACACAAACTTCCACAAGAGTGTGAAACAGTTTTAGCTGTGCACTGGACCACCACAGTCCAAACTGCCCCTTGGAGACTTCGTTTAGCAAGTAAAACACTCATGTCCAGCATGCTGGTTTTCCTTCAGCAACGGGCTCCTGCCAAAGTAGCAGCCCATTTCTAGTACCCAAAGTTGCCAAACTTTCTAGCAATGACAGCTCAAAATCCATGCTGCTAGTCAATGTAAATGAAGATTAATTAAATATGATAGGTGACTAAAATTGTATTTTTAAGACAATGGCAAAAAGGATTTAGCATGTGAAAAAGTTTTCAACCTGCTGGAAGTATTGTTACTTGGCTTGCATACACAAACTGCACTCCCACCCAGCAAACACTCTATTTGGTCATTTTCATACCCAAAGATGAATGATATTTTTGTAACCTACAACCATTTTTACAAAGGTTATCAGAATATTAAAAGTGTCTTCACATGAGCTTTGCCAACTGATAGCCACTTAATGTGTGCATTAATAACCTTAGATGAGCTTTCACTCTTAGAAAAATGTATTTCAGTGAAGTATATTGCTTCTACCCTTCTTCAGATCAAACATGAGAATTAAGAAGTTTTATGCATCTCTCACATAAAACACTAACGAATTCTACTCAGAAGTATTAAGTACAGCTTTTTCCTTCGATAACTTGGGGAAGGAATAAAGTTGTATTCTTGGAAATACTGATTCATTCAAGCAAGACAGATGTTGTTTAACTTCTTAATCATTTGCCCTTTATCCTTAGGAAGAGCAAACACTGTAGTCTTAAATCCATTATCATGAGAACCCTATAAAGCATTTAAAGAATGAAATAAAAAGCCATTACTAAACACAGAGGGCATGATAAAAATACCTACTGAAGAGCTTAAACCTTAACATTTATGTAATCAGGATTTATACATACTTCAGTATTTTACAGAAACCACATTTCAAAACCCCAAATAGATCTTGAGCAACCAAGGGACAGGATAAGAGCTGCACTAACTTTCAAACAAGGCATGAAGATTAACACGGTAACATCTAGTTCTTAAACGCTGAATTTCACTTTAAATTGCATCTACTGTGATAAGTGAACCCAAGAAAGATTCAATTTTTGCACTTCAGTGACAACCGAGCAATAATGACTTACAAGTACAAGAACAAAGTGATTAAACCAAAGGAAAGGATAATATTAAGAACTTTCAATCTTCCTCAGCTTTGATAGTGATAACATTTAATTCTGAAAATTGAAGAGATATTTCCCATAAAAGTTGGCCAAACTTTTAAAGACTGTATGCATCACTAAAATGTCCACAAGCATATGTGCACACTGTGGGAAGGAAAAGGAGGAACAGTGTCAGTTGCGAGTATCATTCTTACAGCTGAAGATGAAAATCAGATCTGTCTTATTCCCCAAAAGCATAATCTGAGAAGAAACTCTTAATTCAGGATTTTTGATCAAATTGTTATAACCAAGAGCTTTCTGATCTACATTATCCCAAAACATACAATTATTAAAGCTGAAGTAAAAGCTTCTGTATGATAGAACTGCAGTTTTTGATTACTTCGAATAATTTTAAAAATTAGTACTAAGGATGCCCTTGTCCTGCCAGAAGCTCTCTAAGAGATACAAGAGGGATCTAGACATTTGTCTTCCCAAGTGCTATAGCTACTGCTGAAGACTAGATGTTTGAAATGAGGACAAAAGTGCAACCACATGGAAAGATGTTTCAAAACACAGTCTTAATTAAGGTTGAGGGACTACACAAAGATAATACAAATAAACGCATCTTGAAAACATCCAGGGCGTAATCATCTCTCACTTTACAAACTAGCGGTTAATATTTCTTCTGCTCCAGAGGATAAATGCCAGTGTCCAATTTTCTAAGCATTTTTCATTCTCCAGAATAAAAAGTCTCTTTTAAATACAACCTCTGAAAATGTTGCATACTATATGGTGGAGCAAATTATCTACAGCACACACTATGAAGTTCTAACCACACATCATATGGTGGAGCAAATTATCTAGAACTTCATAGCTTCTGCTGTAAACTCCAAAGTTTGACTGATTTTTCTCTTGATAATCTTCAGTTTAAGGAAAATGCAGATAGCATTGCAGAAAAATCTTGGTTCAGGTTCATATCCAATATCAATACTTGGAGCAACAGCTAGTGTCCTCTGATACTGAAATACTTACGGCAATTTTAATAGATTTAAATTAAAATCCCACTACAAAGGCATGCCAGACTCAGCTGTTTTACTTAACTACAAATAGAAAATCAGTATAATCTTGAATTCTGAATTTGTAGAACTGTTTATGACTTATGAAATGAAAAATAAAGACTGGAAAGGATGGTGGAGATACTGTTTATTGACAAAATTAAATATTAAAAAAATCCAGCACTGGTGAATGTAACCTACACATACTTACATCTCAAAGTAATCAGTTGTGATCTTAAAAATCAATTTAGCAAAGCCATCAATCTTACTACTTCAAAGTGAGAAGGAGGAACCATGAGTAGGGATTCATTTGTTTTCCAAGTGGGACCTTGCCTTCACCTGACACTCTAGCCTGAATCACGCTTTGAAATTCAAAAAAATCCCATTACCTTACACTGTCACTGAAAAGTGCACTTGTGTAGATTTAAAGAGGAATGGAGACAGGGTCATTTTTATGGCTGATGAGGACAATAACACCAAGATGATTACAACATGACTAACGGCCTACACGAGGTCAAATGTCTCCTGAACCCTGCCACTTTCAGTTAATTCAATTATCCTTAGCAAATTATACATTGTTTAAAAGACAAATGCAAGCCTTGAACACAAAAATTGACTCTACACAGAATGACATCAGATCAAGTACAGTTTGAAAGATTATGTTCTGTACTGAACAGACAATTTTACTCTTTCCAAAGCCTACTGTGATTTGGAAGGAGCAGTAGGGACAGTAAGCACTGCCAGAAAGAAGATACCTTCACATTTTGTTCTCAAACGGTTGGGAATAAAGGTCAGTAGGCATCAGTGAGATAACAGCAAGCTCCTTGGAGCACTAATGCGCCTGAAACACCATCTCCTCTGCTTCAGGTTTTGAGAGTACTTGTTAGTGTAGGTGGTATAGCTCACACAGACAATAGAAACCTGCCCTCTTTGCAGCTTAGAGCTCTCCCAGATTGCAATACTGGGAATCATAGCATAGTTACAGTTGGAAGGAACCTCTGGAGGTCACCTAGCCCAGCTTCTCTGCTCAAGCAGGGTAACCTAGAGCAGGCTGCTCAGGACAGCTTTTTAATACCTCCAGGAGTGGAAACTCCACCATTTCTCTGGACAACCTGTGCCAGTGCTCAGTTACCCTTATCTCACAGTGACACAGTGTTTCCTTGTATTCAGACAGAACTTTCTGTACTTCAGTTTATGTTTTCTGGCCCTGTCACTGGGCACCAGTAGGAAGAGTCTGATTCCATCTCCTTTACACCCTCCATTCAGTTATTTACACACATTGATGAGATCCCCACTGAGTCTTTTCTTCCCTAGGCTGAACAGTCCCAGCTCTCTCAGCCTTTCCTCATCTGTCAGATGCTCCAATCCCTTCAGCTTCTTCGTGGCCCTACGAAACCCCTATTTCCCAGTAGCTTCACATCCCTTGCACCGAGCAGCCCAGGTGTTCCATTAGCTTCTCCAGGATCAAGGTGAGGCTGACTGGCCTGTAGTTTGTTCTCTGGGTCCTCCCTCCTGTTCTTTGTAAGAGAAGAGACATTTGCTTTTCTCCAGTCTTCAGGCACCTCTACCAATCACCACTATTATTAAAAAAGGATCAAGATTAGCCTCACAATGCCATCTACCAAGCTCCCTCAACACTCATGGGTGCATCCTGTCAAGGACCATGGACTTATGCATGCTTAAGTATTCCCTAACCTGATATCTTCTTCCCCCAAGGGTATGTCTTCCTTGCACCAGACTTTCTTGTGGTCTCCAGGGTCCGAGATTCCTGAAGGCCAATCTTGCTAGTAAAGACTGATGTGAAGGTGGTAGTCAGTACCTCAATCTTTTCCACACCCTGTGTCATGAGGTCTCCTGCCTGTTCAGCAGTGGTAGTACATTTTCCCTAGTCTTCCTTTTGTCAGCTGTTTACTGAAAAAAGATCTTCTGGTTGCCTTTGTCATTCTTCACTAGATTCAATTCCAGCTGGGCCTTCTTAACTGTGTCTCAGACAGTGTTCTCTGTGTTCCTGCCAGGTTACCTGTCCCTACTGTGACTTTTGTATACCTTGTAGAATCATAGAATAGTTTGAGTTGGAAGAGACCTTTAAAGGTCATCTAATCCAACAGTCAAACACCCCTGCAATAAGCAGGGATATCTTTAACTATATCAGGTTGCTCAGAGCCCCACCTCACCTGACCTTGAATGTTTCCAGGGACGAGGCATCTATTACCTCCTTGGGAAACCTGTTCAAGTGTTTCACCACCCTCACTGTAAAAAATGCCTTCCTTATATCCAGTCTGAATCTAACCTCTGTTAGTTTAAAACCCTTGTCCTATTGCAACAGGCCCTGCTAAAAAGACTGTCCCCATCTTTTTTGTATGCCCCCTGTAAAGGTTGCAATAAGGTCTCCCTGGAGCCTTCTCTTCTCGAGGCTGAATAACCCCCCAACTCTCTCAGCCTTTCTTCATAACAGAGGTGTTCCAGCCCTCTGTTTTTGTGGCCCTCCTCTGGATCCAAAAGTTACATGTCCTTCCAGTACTGAGGACTTCAGAGCTGGACACCGTACTTGAGGCGGGTTCTTACAAGAACAGAGTAGAACCATCTCCCTCGACCTTCTGGTCACACTTTTTGATGCAACCCCAGATACGGTTGGCTTTCTGGGCTGTAAGCACACATTGGTGCTTCATGTCCAGCTTTTTATTGGTCTACAGCAGACACTCACTACAATGTCATCCACACCATTCTGCTTTTTAATCCTAAGCCATAAGCTCTCAGGTGGCTCATCATGCATCCCCAGCTAGAGCTTCAAGCTGTGGGGTTGAAGGGTTGTGTTTAACACAGCACAACCTCACACGTCATTGCAGCTTTCTCCCTCTCCTAACTGACCACATAATTATATATAGTTTCTATTATTATTTATAGTTTTCAGTGCAAGAAGAATGGCAACACTAAATTTCTACAATATGGACAGCAAGGAATCATCACTCCAAGCACGAAAACACACAGGACCTACAGAACTGATCCATTCACAAACTACTGGATAAACCAATGATGTGCTCCTAGCAGTTACGCTGAAAATCTAAATTACTGCTGCTTAGCTCCCCTAGGAACTGCTAAGAATGATCATATTACAGGATTTACAACTATGAAACCATTATTTACACAGAAGTTTAAGACAGACTACACAGTTGCAACAAAAATAACATACCAGGCAATTCTCAGGTTTGCCATTTTGCACACACGACACAGGTTCTGTCTGCATAATCACTGCATAGCATTAAACTCTACCTGAAAATTAAAACCTTTTTACTTCTACTGGCATAACCCACCAGCATCCTTAATGGCTTTTGTAGACATAACTTTTCAATGTTTGGCAAGCAATAGCAGCTGACAACTTGTCACTTCTACTGCAGAGGATTAAGAAGACACCCAGGAAAACAAGTAAGTTGTCTAATAATCACCTAAAAGGTAAATTATTTATTGAGACTTAATCCTCTTTACACATTTCCCTCTTCCTTTCACTTTTAGAGGCCTCAAGGGATTAAAGTCGCCTCCAAGCAAAGTGCCTTCTGTACTAGCTATTCCCATCTGGTTTACTGCAACATACGATTACTTTTTATTAGAAAGCCTGCCTATTGGCCTGTGACATATACAACAATTGGTACAGGAAGAGCAAGCTGCATAAAAGAAAACCAATTTTCAATGGGAAAGAGGAAGTTGCACAGTTTATTCTTGTAATAGGAGTAATGGCTCTTTGAAGAAATAGATAAAGAAGATAAAACCATTAAAATACAGCTTTATCTACAGTGTTAAAAAACCTGAGACTCAAACTTAAGAAGGAATCAAACTAAGCTTACTATAAGTTCTTACAAGATGTGTAAGCTGTTAAGCAATCTAAAAGAATAGTTTAAGTACTACTTTGACTAAAACTCTCCCCACCACATCATGACAGACATCAAAACATTAGCGTGTGTTACATACCTGATTTTCCCCTGCTCTGTTAAATCTCCATCACTATGTAATATTGTTGTTAGCAACCTCAGGGTAGAAGTTCCTGACTTGCTGTGGTTGTTCTTCATTCCTAGCAACCATCGAACCATCATCTTGATGGCCTGAATCTGAAAAAAAAAAAATTGATATGCTGAAGTCAAATCATACCATAAGCCTCATTTTTAAAATAATCTTTATCTTAATTTAATTACACAAGTGTTTTTTGCTGCTATGAAACTAAGTCTGTCAAGGCTGCAAAACACCATTTAGGTACTGAAGATAACTAGACATATTCTCACTAGGCAGCAACTTTTCACTGAAAGTCTGAAGCATTTATTACAGCAAATAAAAATTACACAGAATTTAAAGCTGGAAATGCTTCTTCTACTAAGCAATCACATATTTTGTCCTGTGAAAACATTAGCTTGAGTTTACATCCATTAAACACCGTGGAATAGACAAAACAAGTTATACTACCTAAGAAAATGTTGCTGAAACAAAAAGCAGAACACATTTTCATCTTCCTATATTCCTAAAATTTCTGTGCTTAAACAATCCCTATATATTCTTTATTTATCTATATAATATTTGAGTTTAAAATTCAAGACATGTAAATTAAAAAAGCACACTTCATAGACATTTTGACTGTTAAGAGTATCAACTTGCATTAAGATAATTTGTCCTGGAAGAGTATTTCTTTCATGGCTATTTAAAGAAAAGCCTCAGAGCCTGTTATTTGGATAACTTGCCTTTTGCCAATGGAAACATCAAGTGTTTTAAGGGAAGCTTCTAAAAGTATGCAGAATTCAGCAGCTATCATGAAACATTGAATAATGTCTCATTTCTTTAGTGGAAATAAAGCATGAATTAGGAGATTAAGTTTGGTTTAGTATTTGAATCCCTTTGTCCTTTCATTTTCCTTCTATATGTGAGCACAGATGATAAAGAAAACAGAAAGAGGAGTATCCTATTGCTGCAAAATGAAAATGCTCAGCTGTATGATATAAACAAGTTTGGGGGGGGGATAAAAACAACCAAACCAAAACACCAAACCCTAAAGTTCAAAACACAAAACCCAAAAGCTTTAGCAAAACTAAGACACCTTTTGTATGTGGTAACTTCAGATTTTCTCCTAATGGGAAGGCAGCGCTAATAACTTTAATATAAAATTCACAATATTACCCAATTAAATTCATCACACAGTTGATGTCACCATGTAACAAACATAATAACTGTCCTTGCAGATCTAAGTTCTAGGATTGTCATCGATACATTATTTTGTTTTTCAGCACTGTAGCCCATTTACTCCACCTACAGAGTTCTAATTCTATTGGGTAACACCAGCAAGAGGTAGAATTGTCTGCCACTTAAGAACTCAAAATGCAAAAGGAGTTTGTGGAACAAGTGAGATTGTCTTGCCCCAGCTTTCAAAGGGTCTTCCACTGAAATACTTCTAAGTGTCCAGCAGAAGAGGATTTTAACTGCAATAAAACCAATATAATAATAATAAATAACAGTAATAATAATAATAGCAGCAGATCTTCCGACAGCTTAGCAATTCCATTTCCTCATGCCATAAACAGTACCTGGAACCATTAGTGCCTCCCATTTGTTGGGAGGACAGAAACACGCCAGCTCTATTTCATCGTCATGTAAATGACATATTCAGCCAGGGAACAGCCAAATGTCACCTTGTGCCCCGACATCTCTGTCGCTAATGAGCGATTTCAGTTTTAACCTCTGATTCTGTCTTCCCCCTCCACAATTCCCTTCCCTCAATTTAGTCCGAATCTACTCTAGTCTTCCCTCCACACAGCAAGTCGTAATCCCAACTCCTTCAGAATTTTCCTTTGACCCGACTGTCTTCCCTGTTTCTTTGCTGGTGCTAATGATGTTGTGATGACATTGCAGCAACCCTTCAGTCAGAACTAAGCACTGCCATGACATTAGCAGAGGGAATGAGAATTCCCCCAGTTAGTGCTTCTGGCTACCTGAAGACTTAAACATGACATGAATTTGCACTGCGCTCATGTTTGAATTTTCTTCTTTGCAGCCAAACAAGATAGCCAAACTATTAAAGGATAATTCCAGCTGGAAGGAGCGTCAGGTGGCCCAGGGACTCCACAGGCTCTCATGGCAACCTGCAACCTCCTGCAAGCTGTTCCACTGCCTGGCTGTCCTCAGGTTTTTCTTCCTTATAGCCAGTCTGAACCTCTTGTTTCAATTTGTGTCCCCTGAGCCTAGAATTCTTCTCTGCAATTAAAAACTATTATACACAATGTGAAAATATCAAGAAAGTCAAAATACTACATGGATCAGAACTGTATCAAAGGCCACAAATGACTGCTTTGTACTCAACTTAGGAGCACAACGTGAACTACATGCATTTGAAGTGCAAGCAAAAGTCACAGGACATGACTTCTTTCAGAGACAGTGAATATAACATGATAGAGCTCTGATTTGTCATATGAGAAAACTGCAACTAACTACTAGCTTTAAATAGTGTCACTAGTGAATAAGTTATTAATTTTTAAGATTAAAATTAACAATTACAGATCATCAACAGATAGTTATAACCCTTTCCTCTGATCTTGAGGTTATCATCATGCCTCCACTGTAAAAGTATTATGGGCTCCCATGCCACGTAGAGATCCTAGAAACATGGTCTTCCTACTACAACATGATGACAACACCTACCTCAGGATTCTACTAGAGTTTTCAGAGCCACAAATGCTGCAGGTTTATACAGTACTGAAAAAAGGAACAATGCCCACTTAAAGTACAGTTAGAAACAGGATGAGAAACCTTCTATTGCAGCGTACAGAGAAGGAAACAAGAAATATCACTGCTACTACCTAAGTCTCAATTCACTGTGATGCACAGAAATGTTCAGTACTGGTCACTGTTAAGAGAAATTTCTGCTTTAGAGCAGACACTCAAGTGCCAGGCATATGAATTCGAGTCTAACTCACACAATAAATAATCAAGTTCATATTTAACACTGCACTGAAACATTTCTCTACTGACATCATTTAAGGTTTAGCATCCAAAACCAAGGCTAGCTTCTATCAGTCTGTATCTGCTAGGTTGGGCAACACTAAAATTGTCTTCATCAGTCCTTCCCCCTTTCAAGCTTCAAGCCTGCTAGTTTAAGATCCCCATAAGATATATTATACAGCTACGTTACAATGGGAGAAACAAGCTTTTAAAACCACAGTGAAGAAAAATACACTGTCAGAGAGAAATCATTTCTCAACTAATGGTGTGGCCTGCAGCGTTCATTAAATATCGGCTTCTCGGTGGTAATAAATGCTAATTAAATTTGCAAATCAATTTTCACAATAACCTGTTTTCACTTGCCAATAAATGCTTCTTACAGTTTTTAGACTTGGCTTCTACTTCAAATTGCCTTAAGATTTTCTACAAGCCAATTCCCTTCCAAATAGTAAATTGCATTATAAGTTTTATCAACATAAAAGCACATTTTAGAGATACATTACAGCTTCAGAAACAATTAGTATTTACTATTTCAAGTTACATGTATAATCACTGAAATGAAATCGTGTCTATTTTAAGCTAGCAGTTCATGAAATCAAAACAAACATGCATTCTTTTAACAGTTTGCAGAGGGTTCTGTGTAACTATGGAATTGCACAAATATGAAAACTATCCTTACTGTAGTCAAATGAGCAAAAAGCTAACAAATCCACTCCAAACACAACTAAGCATTTCCAGCAATGAGTTCTGTACTGAGCTGCGAACCAAAGTACTGACTAAATCAGCAGAGAAGGACGTATGCTACAAAGACTTTAACAACTTCAAGAGAGAAGGCAAAGAACTTTTTTAAACTATGAGAGCTACTTTATTCAAAATTAATTGAAATTAAATGACTGCTATGATTTAACGTGGAAACAACATGCTACAAAGTACATGCATCTTTCTAATTCTCAAAGAAAAGTGAAAGTGTAATCTGTCCCTGTTCTGAAGAAAGGAAATTTAAAAACAAATACAGACATAGGATATATTTTCCACAGAATAAGCCTACTTCTAATTGAGTGAAAGTATCTATTACCAAGTTCAGAAAAACGTAATAATAAACTTAGTCCAAATAAAGAGCAAGTTTGAGATGACATTAAGTAAAAACCAAACCAACAAAACCACCACAATTTTGAAGTTCTTTTTTTTCCTTAGATCTAGGTTTTTCCTCTAACACATACTGTACACGGAAAAAGCAATCTAACACATTTATTCATTCGAGGAAACCGACGACTTCAAAACTATTTTTTTCTTTATTCCAGAAGAGCACTGAAAGTTTCTTGGAATATCCTAAAAATTCTAAAGAAAAACGGAACCCTTTAAACGGAGTCTCTACAGTATTTAAATCCTATGTTAAACAGGAGGGGAAAATATAATTTTACTTTAACTGTGATAATATCTGGAATACTTAAATGTTGCACACCAAACGTAAGCCTTTAAAAAAAGCTGTAAAAAACCCTCAAATTTTATTTTCATGAGCGTTTACTTTTGTAAATAAATTTACAGTTAGCTACTACGTTGTTACTTTTAGAAAAGTGACAAGGAAACAGAAAAACAGTTGACAGCTTTAGGAATCCAAATATTTAACTTTATTAAGTATTATACACACAATCATAGGAAAATGTATTAAGTGCTACTTACTTTAACAAGCGTTTCAGGAGACACTTCTTCATCTGGGACCCAAAGTTTTGTTGTCTTTTTTCCTGGAAGCTAAACCAAATATTACATTTTGTTACACTACTGTTACTCTTTAGTGAAACCTGCTGTAACCTCCTCTTTCCTGTTTGCTTCTGAAAACAACACAGCAGCACCCACTGGTTAGCTTTACGGCTTCTGTATTTTATAAAAGTAGCCATTACAGAAGTGAGATACTTCTCACAAAGTACTTCTTGCCCCACTACTCAAGTTATCAGCAAATTTAACAGTTGCAAAGGGATTTTTGTTGTTGTTACCTGAAAACTATTGCTTTAGAGTATAATAGCCATTTAAAAATAGTTTCCAGTTTCCATATCCAGTAGATTGGAACCTCAAGTGCATAGTTTTAGTAAATCTTTCCCTTAACAATAGCTGACAATACTAAAAAATTCTGGTTTTCACTTTATAATCACTATCGATACAGAAGTATCAGAAAAATTTAAATTCACAGTCTTCATTTCAACAGTGTACTTTAGTTTCAAATGTGTTATACTTCCTAAAACAATCACAACTTGCTTGCTCAAGACAAGAGACTGTGTGAAGTCATTATGAATTTTCCCATTTTTAACGCAGGCAAGTGTGATCAAATGCTGTGCTATACAGCCTGTTGTTTTTGTAAGGACTACCAAATTAGTACCACCTCCTTTCCTGTACGGTGGGTTTTCGACTGAGTCAAACAGTACACGCGTAGATCAGAAGACAACCACATACAAAATCCAGCAAGCCAAAAATTTACACAAGTACTTGCGTAGTATCATACTACAGGAGAAGCAGAATCTTAAGACGAGGTTTTCAAAATACTTACCCTGTCATTCATGAGCAAATCTTTAACAATGAAAGTGGCAACCAAAGATTTCAAAGGGGCAGCAAACTGATCAGGTGCTAGCATGGCTATATGGCCAATAGTAACCAACGGCGTAATGAGATGCTCAAAATTGCTTGGATCCAGACTTTTATGCAGTGGCTAGAATAAAGGCAAAAAATTCAGGTATTACTGATACAATCTGTGTTGTACTGAGGGGAAGGAGGTGAAAGTTCTCTACCAAGTTGTGCATGTCTATTTCTATTTCAGAAATACAATTTTAAAAGAACTATTAACTATTTAAAGACAATCACCAACCCTTACAAGTCTCCTACAAATCAAAGAAAAAAATCAAGACGACAGACAAAACATGTATCACAACTGGGTAACTCAAAAAGTGGCAGCTCAAGCAGGACTGTTCAGGAAACAATGGATTAAAGAGTACACTTCATTGTTGAAGTGGGCAATTTCAGTAATGGAGTATGATTTCAGCCTTCAAGATAAAAGGCTGCTGGGCACTAATTAAAAAGTACATTTGCAGTTATAACTATAAAAATCTATTCAAATAGTCTCTAGCATAACTCAGTTTTCCATAATTTCTGTAACACATTTAAATGCTCTGAGCCAGGGTGAGCAGTTCTGTATGGTTCATCTATCCATAAATAGTTCCTGGTTCTAGCAGGCAGTCCAACTTTTTGTTTTACTCTGTCTGTTAAAATGTGTAAGACTTAACATGATGAATCATGGGATACAAAACCAGCCCCTGCTACCATTTTTAGGCCAAACTATGAGAACAAAGGGAAAAGGGAAAAATATCTTTCCTAATTTGATACAATTAGCCATATAAATTGCCTCTACATCCCTTAGTTTATATATGCAATACAGAAGATGAATAAAAATAGATTTAGATTCTTAAATTTTACCTCAAATATTTGTGCAAATTGCGTTTCTTTGCTGGAAAATATTGCATGGATGCAGTGAATGGCGTACTTGGCTTGACGAGGGGGTCCCTTTTTAGCTTTATGGTGCAACACTGGTAGCAAAGCACTAAAGAGAGAAAAAAAAGAGCTAAGTACCTTTTCACAAATTGAAAATCCAAATATTCCAAAACTTTAAACTGGCAGATAAACATATATAGAACACAACACCTTTGCAAAAGTGACAGCTGTCCTGGTTTTGGCAGTTTCTTCCAAAAAGGGTTATTTACACGGTTTGTAAGTAAGAAGTCCCTGATTTCTGTTGATATCATGTGGTTAAACAAACATTTTATCTACACAAGTTACTAAACGCTCTTTTGGAAATACTCTTGTCTACACATTCCCACTGAATTCCAAAGAATGTTTCTACATTGCCATATATTTAATTTAGGAAAAAAACGTAAGCAATTCTGAAGTGCTGCATTTTAAAGTCACTCAAAATCTCTTTCCTGTTTTACCTTCCAAAAGGATGCAGGATAATAGCATGCAGAAAGAAGAATGAGAACTTCCAAAATCCCATAAAGAACGCTACTCAAACAGCATAAGATATACAACTTACGATCGTATATGAGGAAAGTCTTCTTCAATTTTGCTTCCTGTATTTTTGAAAATTTGTAATGCAGCTTCTGCCACCTTTTCATCATCCATTTTCAAGCAAGCCAGGAGAGATTCAAAAGTTTCAGCTGAATGAAATGAGATAGGGTGCGTAAACGAAAGTACCTGCCAAAATAAGATGAAAGCCATGTTAATATTTTTTAAAGGTCCACTTATACAGAACATTCCATCAAGAGTAATTTTCCACTGCTATACTGCAATATTTATAACACTCTGCCTGGTTGTGTAATGTGATTCACGTTTCTCTCCTTCTGACTTATTTTTTTTAGTACCTCCTAAACTTCTGTCTTTATACATGATCTCATCAGTTTTAACTTATTTCTCCAGTCTCAATTTCTTCTCCTATTATTGTGAACATATACTTCTCAGTGGTTAGACATACATTAGTAAGTACTGGGTTACAGCAGAAGCAGGTCTTAAGAGAAACAGAATTGATGCAAAGGGCCTCATTTGATCCCCTCAAAGTTTGCCTTCTCTCAAGTTTTTAAGTGGCTGTTGATTATTGGCCTCTTTCTATGTAATATTCTGTGGCCGACAAAACCATCCTCAAAATCTAGGAACTTCTTCACACACAGTTTTCTATTTTCACCAAGTTACCTTCCTCCCCAGTTCACTGTATGGCATTCCCTTTTCTGGGCTCCTACATTTGCCCTTTCTGGATTCTTCTCATGATGTACAGGCTGCCTTCTTCAGGGCAGTCTTAACTCCTCTTCCTTAAATGTGTCATGCCAGTTCATATGAATATTTAAGTACTGACCTGGGAGCTCTCTTTCAAATATATAGTCCTCCAATGACATGATTCATTCTTACTCCGATTCATTTTTGTGCTACTGGTTTTCTGCACTTATCTAAACATGCACAGTTGGCCAAAGAGTCACAAGCTCTCATGTGAATCTATGAGGCCTTCAGTTGATCTACGGTATTCTGAAAACTTCAGTATGAGAGCCCCTTAAGATTTTTAAGCCTCTGAGTTCAACTCACAGCTGCACTGCTCCCAACACTACCATATAACCTAGGTGGTACTATGGCACAAATACCTCTCTGTGCAAGTACAGGCAAAGCTGACACTACAAAGTACTTTTAGCCTAAAGACTTTGAGAAAGACTAAGTGAATCAAAAAGCCCTATGTAGTTGCATTTTTAAACTTTCATGCTTTTAACAGTATTTGTAAATAACATAGGGATTAGCCCTTTTCCTCCTACGAAAAAGGGAGGATAGGGTGAGAAATTTTGTACAATGTTCCCAGAAAACCATCTTGATGGTCTTGTTGTGTTAACTGAGTCTCAGCAACTACACATAGTTAGAATAGACAAGGCCCCAATTTGTGCTGAACTCAGGGGGACACAGCATTGCATTGATGTACAAGTACAGTTCCAAAGGCAGTGTAACTATATTCACAAACCACTGAACTCACACTCTAATAATCAAAACTCTGCTGCTGTCACACATACAACTACTTTTGACTCCTAGAAAAATTTCTGCGTTATTTATAAAATAACCTTATGTGCCCCATAAGATGAGCATGAAGAATGAAAAACAAACCAGCGTTCTTCTGGACACCCACCACATGGGTGTGATTAAAGCTACTGAGTGGTAGCTAAAAATTTATTTAACCAAACTTGCTTGAGGAAATGTCACACGCTCACAGACCACCATGAGTATACTTGCCTTAAGCAATTCAAGACCTGCTCTGATTGCCTGGTCAGTAGGTACACCCTCATCTTCATCATCAGCTGTTCCATCTATAGACTTGTTTACTTGCTTGATAAGGGCACTGAAGAGCAAAACAAAACACAGTCTTATATTTACTGCAATTCCACTTTGTATGACCATTTTCATAAGTAACATACAATCTTATTAAAGGAATTTGGCTGGATGGCTGAGCCCAGAGGGTGGTAGTGAATGGAGTCAAATCCAGTTGGCGACCGGTCACAAGTGGTGTCCCTCAGGGCTCAGTTTTGGGACCTGTCTTGTTTAATATCTTCATCAATGACCTGGATGAGGGAGTCGAATGCACCCTCAGTAAATTTGCAGATGACATAAAATTAAGCACAAGTGTCGATCTGCTTGAGGGTAGGAAGGCTCTGCAGCGGGATCTGGACAGGCTGGAGCGATGGGCTGAGGTCAATTGTATGAGGTTTAACGAAGCCAAGTGCCGAGTCATGCACTTTGGTCACAACAACCCCCAGCAACGCTACAGGCTTGGGGAGGAGTGGCTGGAGAGCTGCCTGGCGGAAAAGGACCTGAGGGTGCTGGTGGACAGCTGGCTGAACATNCAGAGAAGGGCAACGAAGCTGGTGAAAGGGCTGGAGAGCATGCCCTATGAAGAGCGGCTGAGGGAACTGGGTTTGTTTAGTCTAGAGAAGAGGAGACTGAGAGGACACCTTATTGCCCTCTACAACTACCTAAAAGGAGGTTGTAGCGAGGCTGGTGTTGGTCTCTTCTCTCAAATTAGTAATGATAGGACGAGGGGAAATGGCCTCAAGTTGCATCAGGGGAGGTTTAGATTAGGTATTAGGAAGAAATTCTTCACTGAGAGGGTAGTTAGGCACTGGAATGGACTGCCCAGAGAGGTGGTGGAGTCACCATCCCTGGAGGTGTTTAAAGAACGAATAGATGCAGTGCTTGAGGATATGGTGTAGTGGTTAGAGAGATGCTAGGAGAAAGGTTGGACTTGATGAACCTGGAGGTCCTTTCCAACCATAATGATTCTGTGATTCTGTGATATTTAAAACAAAATATAAGCTTGTTATAAAACAAATATGTCAAGTACATACAGAATCTGGTTGCCCTCATCTCCTACCTAAAGCAGGCCTTATGAAGCTTTACGTTTATCCATGAATTAAAAACTATACAGAAATTACTCTGGAAGAATGACCAAAATAAGAAAACAATTTGAGCATTACAAGTAACAAATTCAGGTAAGAATTACGATGAGGTCACTAACTGCTATAATTTCTTAATAGCTGATGGAAAATAACTGTTTAAAATGCTTAGTCTATAACCAGGAGAAAAAAAAATAACCACTAAACAGCAGTGCTAAGAGTTGATGAAAAAATCTAAAAGACCTGTCTCCTACATATTTCACCTTGACAGTAATGCTTGGGTTTTTTATTACATTGTACCCTAGGAAAGGAAACGGTGATTATCCAAATGATTCTGTTAGTGAGTGGTATAGGCAGAGGCAGCTTCCCTAATAAGAACTGAACAATACTCAGAACATTCCTTCAGTAAATCCTGCAAATGATATTCATAGCACACTCCCTCCCAAATCTCAACCCAAAACAAATCCCCACCAAAAATTATTATTATTAATACTACTACTACTACTACTAATAATAATAATAGCACCCAACCAAACAAAGACAAATAATTGGTAGAAAATCAAGGGAGAGACCTCTTAGTCAAACTTCCAGGATTTTTTTTTCTGTCCCTAATTGAACAAAAATGACCAACTATTAAAAACACCTACAAGAAAAAAACAGTCCGAGTCTCAAAAATGAAGCAGAAGTTCAGTGAAATTTCACAAAGATGAGAGAAGGCCAATTCTGGGGCAAAAATGAACATATGTGCTTTTTACTACTTCTTTTCTTGTATAGCGTACAGCAGTCAGTCAGTAGGTAGACTGAAATAGTTATCACAGCTTAGTGCCACATTTTAAAACTAAAGACACATTTATATTGCTTCTGTGAATGTGAAAATTGTATTTTCAAATTTAAAGTAAAAATCCAGCTACACATGGTACTTAATCCAAGATCCCAAACAGTGGAATCTCAACGGCTCCATTACATTGCATGTACCAGGCAGAAACTGAAAGGCTCAAGTACTTAAAAAAGGCAATTACTATACTTGCAATTAACAGATAAGAATTTACCAGTATTTAGAACTAGTTATCTCTAATAAGGTACCACATAGCTCAAATACAGCCATTAAACAGTCATTTCAGCAATTACTTCTTTCCACTCTCATAACTTCACTGGCTTACTCTTGCTTAAAGTCTTGATGCCTCGTCACCATAATATTGACTTCCTCAGTTAAATGACTGTTTATGTCACTATCAGTTAAAATTCTGTCTGGAAAGTTTTGGTGAATACCCACGGAGAGAATTTGATTTTAAAATAAGTCAGCCAGTCACAAACCAAACTTCCCTCACCACCAACAGATCCATTTTTACTGACACTTGTCCTGGCTGTGCTGAACGACAATTCAATTGTTTCTGTGGCTACATTCTGAACAAGGACACAAAACTGCCTGAGCAAGAGGAAACAGGAAAAAATACTGCAAGTCATCAGGCCTTAAACCGCACCCACCCAATCCATCACTGCTTGTGCTTAGAGGTGAAATAGGAAACACCCATTTCAAATCCTGTGATCTACAGCCAACAACACACACACAGAAGTACCTGATGGATTCAGTATCAATGTGCACAGGAGCAATTCTCTCAAGAAGAAACTTTATCATTTCCAGGAAAGGATTTGTTGGTTGTTTTGGGTTGCCCAACTTCTTCGTTATTTCTCTCTGCAATATAAAAGTGTCAATTACATTTATAATTAGTTCAGTTCCAAAAATATTCAGGTATTTCAAGAGCAACACTTACCACACATCCTTCAGCCTGTTTGCAAGAACATGTTGGGCTAACAAGCATTTCTAATTGACTTCTTATTTTTTCATCATCTTCTAGAACCTGTGTGAATTTTTTCATGAAATCTTGAGCTTTCCCTGGATCAGGAAGGTTTCCTTTAAATAAGAAAACAAACAAACAAACAAAATCACTATTTATTTTAATAAGTACCAGTATTGTAAATACACCAGATTGAAAAGTCACACCAAGAAACTTTCTATGTATGTTTAAAGTTAACCAAGAAAGCAAGGGGGTGGGTAGCAGAGAGGGGAAACAAACCACAAAATACATCAGTATGTGCAGGCATATCTATGAGGACACCAATTTCTAAAAATCTGGGTACCCACAGACCTCCCCTGGCTATTTGCTTTCCTCGCACTTCATGAATTTTTCAGCAAGTCTAATTGTTCTTGTTAATATTAACAACTGAAGTTGACCTCAGTATGCAAAGCCTATACTCCACAGAAGAATATACTCTGTACGTAGATTACCTGATAGGACAAGTGTGAGAAACATCAAAAGGGTATTTTTGCTAAACTACTCCCTCACTAAGTGTAAGATTTACAACAGCTTGCAACATTTTTTTAGAAAGCATTGAAAATGCATTTCTTCAGCTATACATTAATTTCATATTTACATTTTATATTAAAGCAAGACATTTTATTGGTAAATTACTAGTATACTACTTATGATGCTTCATGGTTTTGGTAAAGTAGGTGTTAAGCAAGGTTAGTACAGACAATGGTGTAAGACTACAAGATAGTTCGCTCAAAACAAATTTTACTAAGGTTGGTTGGTTGTTTAAAATGCAACCCAAAACTCAAAGAATCAGAAAAATTATAAACTGATCAACTTTTATATTACGAGCAAAAGAAAAAAGGTTTTGGAATATTGCCAACAAAGTAGCAAGACTCAGTTTTTCCTCCACATTTTTTCAAAAATGTACATAGCCTTAAGTAGTATGGGTTTTTTGCCAGAACAATTGGTGGTTTTTTAAAAAAGGCTGATTTAAAAACCAAATTTTAGATTTGTAAAGCAAATTTTTCTTCTTCATAGTGGTCTTAATGATATTGGCATGGTAGGCTGGAGGGGAAACAAAAGTTTTGGGGTTGATTTTTTTTGGGGGGGGGGGGGGGGGGGGGGGTGTTGTTTTTTTCCTCTTTTTTTGTGCTTTGGGGTTGAATTTTTTTTTTTTTTTGCCAAGAGCTCAGGTTACATCCTTTGAAGTTCTTCAGTTTCCAAAGTGCCTCCCCTGCTACTGAAACCCAAACTCTTCTGCATTCTCCCAATAGCTCCTTAAATACCAACTCCTCAAAGCAAACTCAAGTAAACTCCTCTGTTAAAGCAGACTCTAACACCTTAGATCATCTCAATTTTTAAATAGTCCACAACAGACGCAGCCAAAATGTCATGTGATAAACTTCATGACTGGAAGCTTCTTATAGTAAGGAAGTAGTTCTGCTTACAGTTGTCTTAATTCTTTAAAGCCTATTGTTACATCATATATAATGATTTGTTCTAAGTTTTACCTGTTAAAAAACTGCTTTTTATAAGCTTACCTCAAATGATTTTTAAAGCAAGAAAGCAATATAGTTCAACTGTAATTTTTAGACAGTGTAAATACTTCAATTGACTTACTTGTTATAACCATCACTTTTGAGAATATAGCTTTACTGCTGGCATCTGTCTGCAAATCACAGAAGAAAAATGGATTAAGTAAAAATTTTACATTATATATTCCCACTTGAATTCTGAGTGAGCAAAATTCCCTTAGGCTGTATCAACAAGTCACTACCCATTTTGCTAACACAGTGTGTTAGAAATCAAAACCACCACTGCAAAGTTAATGCTAGACAGTTACAGGAAGTATAAAGGCAGATCATACCTACAATATCCCTCTCACATGTACTTACATAAAATATTTTTACTACTTTTCAATCTGCCTTGTAAGTTAAACAGCACAAAAAGGTTCTTTCTGTAACTCTTTTCCATCTAAAGCCTCTGTTTTTAAATATAAAATGAACAGCAAAGCATTAAATTGACATCATCTTGTTCAGATACTGATTCTAAGTAGTCTTGGTAGCAGTTCCCACCTTATTGTAAAGAACAGAGCAAGTCAATAAAAAGGCAATTGCTACTCCTGTTCAGTCGAACAGGGAAGGCAGACGATAGCTCTGTAATTGTGAAAGTAACAATCAGGGACCGTGATGACAACAAAAAGAAAACATAACTGCATTTCAGGATATCTGTGAAGCTTGGATTTCTGTGAGACTGTGGCTGATATAAGTCGTCCAACAGCACCTTACAAGCAAAACGAGTTACACAAAACAGACTTTTAATCTCCTGTCTTTTCCTTTAGTCAGTAATTCTTCTGGTACAGGATTTCAAATTCCACATGCAAAAAGTCCACCTTAAGAATTGCTTCTGACACCGAGTAAATGGAAGAGGGAAAAAAGAATACAACAGCCAGGTAATATTACGTAGTAGCAAGTACATTCTCTTTATGAGATTGTATTTTCTAACAAATAAGTAGGTTTCTACAACATTTCACCTACTACTGAAGGAAGACAAACTAGTTGCCAAGACAGTTTTTCCCCAGTTTTAACTGTCATCCACAGTATTCTACAGACTAGGAAGTTTTATGGAATTACACTGTAGTTTGAAATATTAAGGAATTATCATTAAAAATTACAAAAGGGAAACCTTAACTGTACAGTGAAGATAACACCCTAATCATCTTCAGGAAAGTGTTCTAAGGTGAATGAAAGAAGAAAAAAATTTGAAATCTTTCACTGCTGTGTAAAAAGTGTTGTTAAGCAACTCTGAAATCTTCATAAGTAAAATAAAAATTGGAACCTGAAAGAAAATTCAAGCTTACAGCAATGGCGTCAAAAGCATATAGACCCATCAGCTTCCAAACCAGAGAGGAAGCTGCTCTTTTGTCAATTACTTCTGACAGACCAACTTCAGTGACCACTTAAGAAGTCTGCAAAACTTCATAAATGCATGTAAATACTATCAATTATGAGCTACAACTGTCAAGTTATATTCTTCTGATGAAATATTTACATAGGAACACAATCACACTTTATGAGCTTTCACTGAAAAGTATTTAAATTTTACAAGAGCAGTGTTTGGTCACCACCATTGCTACAAGTGTCTTTTATAGAATTTCTTTTATAACGCGCAAAAGCAGTAACAGACAAGCCTTAAAATTACAAATAAGATGTCAAATCAACTCAGAAAGGAGGCCCACCTCAGAAGAACTCTTCTTACCAAAGTACTGAGGCAAATGAAGACCTACAATGGGCCTCTTCATTAGGTTCATAGCAGGAAAGAACCCGTAAGAGGTAGTGTTGCAAGACACTAAATTTTTCTTATAAAAACCTCAAGACAAGGGTCAAAGTCTTGTTCAGGCACATCTAATTTCTTTGAATTTTATCAATGGAATCTGCATATAGATCTCAAATAAGGTTCAAAGATGACACATCAGCTTTGGAAATAACAAAATTACAATTTATTACAATAACCTTTGCTAACACATGGAAGTATCTATTTCCAGGAGGAGTATCCTTCAGCTTTTCAGACTAAATGTCTGTTCTGCAGCTGAATAGGTACTACAGAAGAAAACAGGATTTTGAGTTCTAACATATTTGCACATAAAAGGAAATTAATTAGCAAATTTGTGGAAAATCTGGCAGTGTTTGAGAATAGTGGCAACCTCACAAAGATCAGAGTTTAAAAAGAAGTATATAGTATGAGATTAAGACAAGCAATGTTTTTAGCAAACATCCTCTCTATGTTATGACATGGACACTTGGCACATAATTCGAGCCATTAGGTATTTCTGCAGAACTTCCCATGGCTTTGTAGTGTAGGAAAAGTGCTGTCATTGTCAGGGCTTTTGGCTGTCACCGCTGACAGGTAGGTTCAGACAAGAAATGGAAAAAAAAAAAAAAGAGATAAATCAAATCTGGTTTACAAGATTCAAATAATGATGTCAATAGATATCGAATCTCCATATTTGTGCCCCTTGCAACTCAGAAGAAAAATACCAAAACCGTACTGTGAAGTTTCTTTGGTTTTGACTGGTCTGGTCTTCTAATACTGGCTAAGTCTTCAAGCATTGGCTAAAGCATCCATTAAAACAGACCTTAAGTTGAGCAAAGTACTGATCATTCAGTCAACAATGAAATAACACAAGTCAGAAGTATTCTTTTAACTTCTAGTAGTATAACTCCTCTGAAAACTGACATATTGAAGAAGATCTGGAAACATTTCTTTTTAGGAGATCTACTCTGGCACTTTATTTACATTATCTTGTTCTCGTGATATGGAAGCACCTGCAGCAAATGAAGCTGATACTCTAATACAGACAAACCAGCATTCACCCACTTTTCTGCATGTCACCAGGCAATCTTCTATGTTTTATTTAACTGCATACCATTGCTGTAGGAGAAAACAAGAGGAGCTGTGATTCATGCTTTTGCTCTTCATAAAAGTAACTCATCCTAAAGGCAAGTTTGATGCCCATTCTGTCTCAGACTGGAAGAAGTTACAATCAACGGAAATAGAAAGTTTCTTAACACATTTGCAGTCTGCTAAATAGTGCTTAAACTGAGGAAAGCCTGAAGTGGGGCAGGACGGATGCTTGAAGAGTTTCACTAAAAGGCAAAAAGGGTTGACATGATGAGAAAAACAGTGGACTGGGAAGTTCAAAGACTTTTAATTACAAAATAATGTAACTGTAGGTCACCTGTTTGAGGCACCTACTCAAAGCGGGGCCAACTTAGATCAGGTTTTGCTCCAGGCCTCATCTAGTCTCATTTTAAATATTTACAAGGATGAAAATTTTACAACCTCTCTGGGCTACTGTCCTTGTTTGAAGAGGGTTGGGTTCAATTTTACCCCAAGCATTCTATGATTCTACGGTATTTGTATACATTCCATTGTATTATTATTATCCTCATTAAAGCAGCTTCAGTTTTCTTTTCTAATCCGTAAGTCTCTCTCCCTTATTCCCTTTCTCCTCCCCTCTGGGGAGGGGTTGACAGAGAGTGTCTGTTGTAGGTCAGGCAGACAGTCCTGGCCCTAAACCTTGACAGCTACCTGTTTCCATATTTGATCACCCTTCCTGCACTTTTTTCCTTACTCTCTAATCAAAGTTTCCTTGTGGCAACTCCTGTATGCTGCTTCTTGTCCTATCCTTCTTCATCTCTGAGAGTTCACACTATGCCTACAACTTGCCACAGGGACATCTACAGTACAACAACAAAAAAATTAAGTTATAAGGATTAAGTCGAGAAATTAGACTGAAGTGAAAAAGCATATGTGGTAACACCAAGTCATATTCCAAAGGTTCCTAGTTTATCTCAGTTTTGTTTCCTGAAAGGAAACAACGTTTCTACAGCTCTGAATGGCCACTGAATATTTGTCCCAACAATACTGCCTTGGACTGTATGCCCCTTCAGCTTATGACCTCATCTTAAACACAATGAATTATATTAATTAATTATCCATTTAGGGAAAAAACCAAATCAAACCATACAAGTAGCATCATAAAACCAGAAGTTTTGTTAAAAATAGCTAAGCATCTGCATTAGGCATAACAGGCATGGTTTGGGGTAGAAAAGGGTTGCTGGGGTGGCCTGTGTGGAAGAAGTTCAGGGACTGCCTTGTGCCAGTCAAAGCCACTTACAGCCGCCTTGCACAACTGACAAACCAACCCACCAAGACTTCAACCAGTACCAAGAGCCTATGGTGCCTATGAGAAAATGTATTTAAGAGAGGAAACACTGTAGAAAGTATGACGCTGAAGGGAGTAAGGCTGGTGGAGGAACCCATGCTGGAGCAGTGTGTAAGCAACGAGGAGCAGCAAAAGGAAAGGAACCACCATGTCCTGATCCCCTCTGCCGCCATCGTCTCACCAAAGGGACTGAGCATAGCATGCAGTGAGGAGCCTGGAGACCAATGAAGCAGGGAAGAGAGGTGTCTGAAGAGGAGCTGAAGGTTGCTTCTGCAAGTGTTTGTTTGCTTTTATTTCTCAGTATCAGAATAAAGAAATAAAAGTTTGTTAATTGACTATAAACTAAGTAAAATTCCCTGACTCAAAACCATTCTGTGGCCCATGACAGCAGCTCAGACTACCACAAACCCCCAAATTCTCCCCATTACTCAAAAAAAAAAAGAATGAACAATTGTGGAGAATTAAGAATTGTGTAACAAAATATACAAGGAAAGCCACATGGAGAAATGCAAACTTGTCAACAGCATACACCGTTTTGAATACGATGCTTATGCTAGCATTTATCAAAACCTACATTATTTAATTCCATATCATTTGAAATTTTACAATTGAGAAGGAACTTTCATTACATCTCCCTAAAAACAAAAAGGAAGAGTTGAAATTTCACTTTCAACTGAAATGCAGAAAAATACCAAGAAACTAAAAGGTTCTAAATGCAGAAGTGTATTTAAACTGCACCAAAGATATAAAACAGTACATGAAAAATATTTCAATACAGTCACCAAAACACAATGTGGTACTGTTGTACTAGCAAATACTGCACTTAGAATTTAAAACAACATTACAGAACATTTTAAATGCGCTAAGCGATATGAATTTCACTGCAGTCGGGACTGGCACAGCACAGGGTGCATTTTGACTTGATAAGTCTTTGTCTGCAAGACAGTAGCATTTCTAAGCAGATACATTAGATAATCCAACCACACAGTTACCCACTCTTCCTGATACAGGTAATTTCAACAAATGGATAATTCAGTCATAAAACCTCATTAAATTTACTGTGGTGTATGAGTATATACACATATGGAAAATAAAAATGACACATGCACACACGAATGTGATCATGGCAACACCTTCTACTATATATATTTCTGTTTAAAAAGCACCAGATTAAACTTTTGGCATTAAGGTCAAGTTCCAAATGATATCCAGAATTTCATTTTATAATTCCTCCCCATCCCAAACATGAGTATGCACATACATGTAACTAAAACAAATCTAAATTCTACTTTATAAGAATGGAGAATATCCTAAATGCTCAATAAATGTTTCTTTTTTCCTTCTAAGCAAACCTGTAAACAGAGAATTCAATTATAGTCTGGTATCTCCAACGTAACATTTAACAACTTTCCATGAAGGAAGAGAAACAAGTAAACTTGCAGGATAAAAATATTCCAATTTCTTGAGTGCCACTAATTATACCCAAGAAGTTAGGGTGTATAGGTACTTTTTCTTAATTACTCAATTTGTCAGTCAAAAATATGCTGATTTTCCCCCTCTTTCAAGAGCCTGAATAATCCTGGCAAGATACAACTCAAACACCGGGAGCAAATATTTCGGGATCAAATGATGTGCAAAAATCTTTTAAATATTTCTGTAACACCCCTTCCTCTTCAATTTTCCTAATAAAATGTATGTACATTTCCTACTACAAGTGTAGTCTAATGCAGGATCAGGTAACTTTAATAATATCTTCTATCTGTCATTTTAAAAAGCTTGAGATAGTCAAACAAACGGAATTTTAAAATAGCATATTAAGTAAAACTACATATTCATTGTGGGATAAAGATAAATCGAACTCACTTTGGGTTGTTTTATTAGGTCAACTAAATCCTTTACTTGATGCCGTAGCAGATTTTGACATTTCCACATCTCATTCAATGCTCTAAAAAAAAACCAAAACAAAACAAACCAACCAAATTAAATTTAAGAATTGCCAAAAATAATCTGTTCAATAAGTAACACAACTGTCCAATGAGAGCTTTTAAAGTCTTTTCCACTTCAGACTCAGAAATGTGCTTATCACCTGAACTTTCACTGCTGTATGAGCAAAGGCTAGACGTTTCCTAATGGCATGATACGGAAAATTTAGTTGGTCATATTAGACAGCAGCAAAGTGAGATTTTGAAACATGTTTAATTTCAGATGTTTAACTACACCGCTTTTAAAAGAACTAGGAAGTAACTGATGTCTGGCCCATAAAGAACTCATTTGTACAAGCCTGAAATCACTCTTCTAAAAATGTTCCAAGAAGCAAGCTAAAGCAGATGTTTAAGATTTTTATCATCAAAACAGTGCTTTCCTTGCGCACAAAAAGAAGCTACTAGATGAATAAATTGTGAAAGGTGATTATGATCAGACTTGTAAGAGATGCATTAGAATCAGCCAACAAAATAAAAAATTAGCAAACTTCCCAGGAAAAATAAGCCATATAAACAAAAAAGGTCACAGCTTCATTTAAAAGCTTCCAGAATCCACAACTGAACACACTCGGTCTTTACAATGAGTACTGATGCGTATGAAAACTGTGAAATTCAGAAGTTATTTGTTGCCTGAAATAACAAGTACTGAAAAGAATCCATTCTGTATTTTAGCCTATACTAAAAATTAATAAAACAGTAACTTTTTATTTTTAATACACTATTCTTAATTTTTGTTATAATTGTAGTATCTTTAGGCAGGTGGTACAAGAAATACAGGGGATTCAAACATCAATTTCTGTAGTATTTGAAGGCATTTGGGCTTTTTCAGTGACTCTTTCATATAAAAAGCTTTTTGTAGTCTCCCTCATGAGGAAAAAAAAAAATAAACCAGTATGTGATTTTCAAGTGACTGAGTACTACAAAACCAAGTAAAACTAAATTCAATCAAACTGAGAATATTACAGCAGCAAGACTATTATTAGTCAAATTCATGCGTATGTACCCATTTCAAGCTGGGGAAGGCACGTAACGTAATAAGTAAAGTGCATATTAAAAGAGGAAAGCTAAACAGGTAATTCCTTCCCACCCTTACGTCATCCTGGCTGCTAAGATGAGGAGTATGTTAATTGATAAGTTGTCAGGTAAGATCTAGGACTGGTCAACTCTACTATCTATGCTAACTCTTTATAGACATAAAAAAGACTGATATGCCCTCATGCTTCTTTCAAGGCCTTTTTAAGCTGTTTCTGATTAAAAGGTACCACACTTTGGTAGAAAACTCTGTTATGTTGGTTTTTTGGTGTGGTTTTTTGTTTGTTTTCAAAATCTCACTTGAAAAAAAATAGATTCTATTGCAACATTCTGTTTTCTGATAGTTCGTACACTACTTTTGTCCACTGGCTGAGGCTACTCATAACAGTTTAGAATGAATTTACAATAATACTTGTATTAAAAATTATTTTGCAAGAAGTCAAAAATAGCACATACTTCACAGCATTTGAATCCAGTGTTGCGTAAAGATAATACAAACATTTCATACGTTCATTTGTTTCCAAGTTGTGAGGGACCATATACTGAGCAAAGATGCGTTCAACAAGTAATCTGAAAGACAGGATTTAAAAAAAAAAAAAAAAACAAAACACAAACCTTAAACCATAAAGGAAGAAAGTGATCTTGAATTGCTAAAACAAATGTTAAAATTCTCAGACCCTTTTAGAGATCAGTTGTTGCATTTAAAGATGGGGTTACTAAAAAACTTAAAAGTCAAGTTACTTAATTTCCAATGTAACTCAGCATAAACTAAAGATAAATGTGTCATTACAGAAGACGTAATGTTGATGTTATGGCAGGGCATTTAAGAGATGACATTATCAAGACCAGTTGTATTAATCTAGACAGCAACTA
>VZZY01006547.1:76263-93326 GCA_013400335.1 Eurystomus gularis | reverse complement strand
ATAACCTTAGAAAACTTTGCCTTCATTAACAAAGTTCAGTTGAACAGCTGGCAGGCAAGGAACACTTTCTGAAATATGTAGTAATACAGGATATGATTTTACAGTGACCTTGGTAAAGAACTACTAGCTATTATGGGATACCTTTGAAATATATTGAACACAGTGGCAAATTGTACAATCCAGTTAAAGTTTCCAAGGTCAATTCTCTTTTTCAGTTGTGTCACATTTCCCTATGAAGAACCAGTCTTACAGAGCTTGCACACCCAGAACTCCATTTGAAATTGATTCAGGTCTTGAATGTGCAACAAATATGAGGCAGGGCAGAAAAGGGGGTATTTCTGTTCACAATATTTTTGTTTTCCTTTGCTTTTCAAAATATCTATATACAAATAGCTGCATTTATACCAACTGCACTTCTGTATTTTTAATTTAATTTTGTTTCAATTTAGCGAGTGTAAAGTAAATTGAAATGAATCATAGTATAAATCCTGCCCTAAAAATGATTTTTTAATGACTCTAAAACATAGCAGTTTGTCTTGGAAAGGTATTTTTCATCCATCAGCATTACATTGTTGTGGGGAAAAGTGCAGATTTCAGTTGTGCAAATAAACACATTCAGAATGTGTCTGAATGGAGAATCTGAATGTGCAGTAGAACTTTATTGGAATTTAAAGCACCAGAAGCAAATTAATTTAAGCTAAGGTTTAAATTCTTTGGCTTTAATTAGGCAAGATAACTTACAGCTGGCTCTATCGGTAGAATAAATGAAGTGAGCAGGAGTCCAATACTTCTCGCTTTTCTTTCTCCTTTCTTTCTTTTTTTTTTTTAATGGGATTATTGTTAAAAATTTTACTAGAAAAGTATTTCAATCTAGAACCAACTCAGAAATCAGTAAATTGAAGAGTTACTGATCTTACAATGCCTTGTGTATGCATTCATTTTGTTAAAATTTAATGTAAAATTCCACAAATGATGAAAAATTATACAGGCAATTAAAAAAAAGTTGAGATTTTCTGGGAGCTGAGTTCTTAAAATGCTTTTGTGTGATACTTAAGGAGCTAATTTAAGAAAAGTATCCATCTGTACCTAGAGGAGATAGTAAGAGGGTTTTCAGTCAGACATCAGACAAAGGCTCAAGGAACTGCAGTGACTGAAAGTTGAAGTGAGGTGAATTCTGGTGTGAATGCACATCAGAAGACATCTGCTTTCTGAACTGTAGAGTATAGTTTGTCTATAGGCCAGGGAAATTGGTAATCACTGAAATCTTTAAATAGGCAGAAGGTGGCTTTGTAAAACATATGCCTCATTTCAAGCACAATTTTTTGAGTTGAAACATATATTTGCTTCCACTATAAGAATTTCTAGATTAAACAGTATGAATTAGACTATGTTGAAAGTGAAATTTGAAAATCTTTTTGCTTAAAACATGATTCTATGGTAATATTATGTCATACTTATACGTATCTTTGTGTACTTTCTTAGCCTCCACATTGCATCAACGTTAATAAATACATCCTTTTTATTTATACCTTTTATGTATATACTAAGATTCTCTAAAAACAAGAAAAGGAAGAGGTCATGGTCCCAAGCCACCCCCACACAGCCACTCAGAATGAGCTGTGTAAGCAACATCAGTTCCCTTGTGCACACGCCTAATAATCTTCCAGTACAGGATCACACTGTTTCTCCAACTGGAAGTTATTCTCTCCTCCAGTATACTAACGGGACGATGCCCAATTTCTAAGTGGGCAGTCAGTATTTTACCCTTTATCGCCAAATGCTTAGTGGTGGATTTATGAGGAATGAATCAGACTGAATGTTACAATCACCTTCTAGAACCAGAACATATGCTAGAAGCGCATGGTGAGAGATTTTATAAGCTCACTGATTTTAGTTCTGAGGTAGTTTGCTTCCTATGTAACAGTCATTTTCATAAGATGTGGAAGTGACTGAAACGGTGAGTGAAGTGAGGAAGTGACTGAAACTTATGAGATGATCAACAATTAACATCCATTAAGAACTAATAAAGAAACAGATTATTATATTGCTGTAGATTTGCAGAGCTAGGCACATTCAGAGAAAATTAATTATGAGATGAGAACATCCTTTACATGTAAGGCCGTAATTAATTAACAGCATACACATATGATTGTACTAGTTCTCACAATGGGGCTCTGTTTATGCCCATCCCTTATTAGTAAATAACTTTTTTTCAGTGTGTGTATTATGTAAACTCCATATTAGCTATTCCCTAAGCATGTATTTATCCATCAGCCTGAAATAGCTCTTTTGAGCCTTTTCAGGTAAATATGCAACTAAATTTAACTAAATTTAACCAACCAAAGAACTAGCTAAGTAGGGAATTAATAAAACATGAAATATTGACTTGACAGAGTTCTGTGATGCTTCGTGAGCTTTTGAAAAGCGTTGTGTTAAGATCCACAAAGAGAATTTTCAGTTTACGAATCAATATCTTGATAGGCAGTAAAACCTCGACCACATTCATATGCCTGCCTAGATCATACGGAGCCAAGAGACAAGTGCAGATGCTGTTAACACAGGTTTTTTTAAAGCCCTGTGTGGATAATTGTAATTCTGCAGACCACTGACCCACTGTATTCTCAGCATTCTCTTGGGTCTTTGCCTTGCTTGTAATACTGACCTGCCTCTTGTCACATTTCAGCTTTTAAATTTTGACTTATTATCCACTTCAAATCTTAGACATTACTCAATTTGCTCCGTGTTTATTGTTTATATACTGCATACATAAAGGCAAACTCCCCAAATGGCAGAACAATGTTTCCTTCCTATGCCATGAGTTTGGGGAAATGAAGAAAAGGTGTCCTCTCCTAATCATCATAATTCCCTTGTTCTCAGCATCCTTCCCCTGCAAGCCCACCAGTAAACTCGCTAGGGATGCCATGTGTAGCATGTATTGAACCCTGGGCCTGGGAAAGGGAGGTGTCCTCCTCAGGTTTTCCAACAGGTATGTTAAAAACCAAAGTTCTGAGCTCCTAGCGTGTTTTTCAGGTTTCAACTCAGGGATAAGTTTTATGGCTGAGTAGTAAGACCTTGGAAATAAAGCAAAGTCATGAAAAATGAAAACAGTTCTCTTAAAATCCTAAGTCTTTATTTGTGTGTTGCAAAACAAAGATGGCTTTTCTTGCCTCTGTCCTACAAACCAGTATTGATTAGTGGCAGTTTGAAACAAAACATCTTCAACCCAAAACATTCTGTGACTCCATGATCTCATTAAAAGAGCCTAGCCTGACAAGACTGAAAAGTGAGGCCCACATGTTTTTTCTGTGGAATGAGCCAGCAGTCATGGATGTTACTTCTAACGCTTGCCTCCAGTTCTTCTCACTGTATCTGAGACCTGCCCAGAAGAGAAATCCTATATGGGTAGCTGAACAAAGTTCAGCCTGAAAGAGCTGGCAGTGGACTCTGCTTGGGAAAGATTATGCTGTAAACCACGGGTAGGAGCACTAGATACAGAGCAGAGCTGCTGGTCAAACAGAATTTTTTCTCTAAATGTTTGGGCATGGTATTTTGAAGAGACAGTAGCATGCTTCCCACTCTGTCCTTGCCTCATTTCATTTTCCTTTTAAATGATCTAATATGCATATTTAACACAGGAGAAAAATGCGTTGTACTCCCCCGATCAGCCCCTACACTCCTCATGCTTGACAGCTGGGCCTTTCGCCTATAGTTACTTGGTTGTTGTTTAACACAGAGAAATATGGCAAGTTGTGTAAGTTGTTCTTAGCAACTGAACTCCCCTGAAGGATTCAGACGGAAGCAGCATGGTCACAGACACCTATTATTATTTTTAACTTGTTAACACATATGCACTCACTAGGATTGTATTTGTTTTTAGGAAAATTAATCACTTGAAATGTATTCAGTGATGGCTGCTACTGCAAAAACTGTCAGAGGTGCTATCTCACCAGGCTTGGGGCTCTGTTCAGCACAAACATGAGGAGTCATGTTGTGATAACTAAAAGTAAGTTGGAGGGAGGCAATCCGCTTCTTGTCAGGGTGTTAAGATGGCTTGCAGGCCTTGGGAATTCAGCTGGGTGAAAATAGTCATCAGCTACTGGGCAGAGAATTTCCTAAGAAGTGGCAGGAGCAGTAGGAGAGACATGCACAGACGGGGAGGACAGAATCACAAGGTGTTATTTGCAAAATGGGCTCAGCAAATAGTATTTGATTGCCCAGTTGTTAACGGCTGCCCTCCCCCAGTATCACATGGCACTAAACTACCTTGGATATGCCTAGCTTATAAGCTTTCTTGCCAGGTCAGATACAATTAAGTATAATCAAGCCTACTTCAGTGTCTTGGAGTTAATTAGAGTTTTGGCTTCTGACTCTTGAGCTTGCTAAGCAGCAAGTCTGGACCCTGCAGAGAAGGGTGGAAGTTTGACCAGTTGTACATATGGGTGTTGGCTAAATGCCTATTATTTAACGTTACTTCTTAGCTGGTGATGCCAAAACAGAAATCTGCAGGAACAAAGTTTTTGCTGACACCTGAGAGAAGGGAGAATTCCTTCATTCACGTCGCAGTAGAGGAACACGTCTGACATCTTGTTGATGGAACAGTAGGGACAGGTTGCAAAAGCTGCAGTAGGGTGAGGACATACTCATAGCTCTCTGTTGTACCAGATTGGCACATTTTGTGTTTACCTTCCATTTAAACCAAGCTGCACAAAAATATGTTTTTAATCACTCTTTTAGAAATAAAATAATTGGCTTTCTGCCCTTGGATATATATATACTTTTTTTAATCAACGACTGACTTCAGTCATTCTTATCGCTCTTACTCCATCTGCTTTGGCTGATGGAATTGGGTGCCCATGTTACACACTTTATTAATTAGAAGCGTTCCTCTTCTCTAGCTAAGGACTTTGGCTTAGCTCTTAGGGGCTGCATTATGTCCCTAGTGATCATGTTACTGAGTTTGATAATAATTTAAAAAAACCATCCAATGGATCCTACTGGCTTGAGAACTCACTTTTATTAAAGTGGTTTGCATTACAAAAAATTATGCTGTAGAGAAATAATAGCCAATGGATAAAGCTGACCTTGAATTTCAAAATAAATGGGGAATACTGTATTTATTAGTTCCTTAATTCTCCTGAGCACTTATTCAATGCTCTTTATCCACAGGCTTAAAGGAAGCAGGGAAAAATCATTAGCCTTTGTAAAATCAGAAAAAAACTTATGGAGTTACATGGTTTGGCCAAGGTAATGAAATAAGCCACTAGTCAGAGCAAGTTAGTGAGTATAACCCTTTACGTTATCCACTAAAGCGTGCTTCCTCCTGGGCTAACTTTAATGTAGATTGAAAACCTGAACCAATTTAAGTGCTTTGTCATTACCATTAAGGCTGCCTAAGTTTTTCCTGCAAAGATTTTTTCAGGATCTGAATTCCCTGCATGAGCTCTGCATTAATATCTGTAACTGTAATCTATAACTTAATTGTATTTATTCTGTGGCAAAGTTTTGTAATTGCAACTGCCACTTCTTATCTTCATCAGATAAAGGTTGCATTACTCAGACATTGAACTGGAATGCTGATTGATGGTTTTTGAATTAAAAGAATCTATAGAAAGCAGTGTGATGTTTTTTCTCATGCTTCTATGACAAGCACAATTTAGGTAAGAAAATGTTTATCTCCTTTAGTTTGTTCCTGCCTGACCATAAAAGCTGAAACGTCATTTCAATGCAGGGTCTCATCCGTTAGGATAACATTTTAAAGAATCAATTTTGTGAAACAGAAATAGTCCTTTCACCTCATCTGGAGAACACTTAGAGGGACACTTTCAAATATCTGAGAACTCAAGTTTTCACACACCTCATAAGTGGTATAATTTCACGATGGAAAGATTTTACTTAAAGTTCCAGAATCCAGATGAACAGGAAAAGTCAAATCAGTTGTTTCAATTGGTGCACAAATTTGAATTCACTGTACATGCTTAGAAAAAGATTAAAACCATTCTTGTGATAACCTTAAGGACCTAAAGCCACTGCCCCAGAAGGACTTTAAATTAAGTCCAGATATATTGATAAAACCCCTCAATAATATTCTGCCTGTTTGTTTTCTTTAACTATGTTGCCACCAGTGTAGAGCAGTTACAGAACTGTTATCCTACTCCTAGGAAACTTCCTAGATAGGTGGGTGTATGTTTCCTGAACGCTTTCTTTTTGCCGTAAATCAGTTTTACTGCTTCAGCTAGAAAAAAATTACTAGCTCAATAACCCAGAAGCAAAACCTTCTAGGTAACTGAATCACGCATCCCATGTTGTTGGATATCTCTTCAAACACAGGCATAAGTCTCTATTTCCTGTTCATTAAGGGATGCTCTGTGTTGTAAATCTCATAGATTTCCTCCTCTCACAGTGCTGCATCTCCAGCTCCACAACTGCACTCTTGCTGTGGGAAAGGCTCTGGCTTCATTCTACCTTATCCTATTTGAGAAATGAAACCAGTGTTTAATTCTCCAGTGCATCCTGGAACTTATTAGAACATAATTTGTTGTAGTAACAGGGATATGTAGATGTCTGTCTCTCCTTGTGGTGAATTGCTGGCTTTAAGTTGTCAGTTATTTCATAGAAATAGCATTTGAAATGGGAATTGATAGTCATCTTTAAAATAATGTAATTTGAAAAATCCAAATACTGTCCAATGTAGCTAAGTGAATCGCTATACTCTGCATTACTAAAATGCAAATGCAACATACTTGACACTGCAAGATGGCTCTTTAAGCATGCATATACTCAGTAAATTTAATAATTGGTGGTGGTGGACCCAGCACTACAACTCCAGACACATTGCTGAAGTTAATATTTCTCCCAGATGCCTGACAGGATAGGTTCTTAATAGCGGTGATACCATGTGTCCTGGTTTGGCCAGGACAGGGTTAATTTTAGTGAAGCAGGTAATTCTACACCATGCTGACGTCATGCCCCGGGGCCAGTTCCGGTGGGGGGGCAGTTCGCGGGCAATTCGCCTTTCGCTGTATCTGGGTGAGCTCGCTCCCTCGCTGTTCTCTGTTATCAATCTTTTTTTGTATTGTTCCTTTATCACTGTTACTGCTGGGTTTCCTTGTTTTTATATGTTATTTTCTTATATAAATATGTATATATTAAACCTTCCTTATCTCAACTCAAAAACGCACTTTTAAACCTTTCTTTTCTTTGTCCGCGACCCATGGCAGAGGGAGGGGGCGGGGAGCCACGTGGCTCGGCCACCCTTTTACTAAACCAATACACCATGTGGTCCCAGGAAGGGGATGCACATGCGTGCAAAGTGGGGGAAGGATCTTTTATATCTGATTTATTGATGTTGCCAATAGATGTCTGAATTAACATAGGCAATTGATAAATATCGTAATTTCAGTTTTCGATAAATATGCCAAGTACGTTTAATATAGAAGATAAAAATGAAAATGAAGTTTCTTAAAATGAGTATTTCAGAAGAAAATTTATGGATGTAATAGAATGGCAGACGGTCCTTCACTAGATGAATAAAAGAGAAAAAGAATTCAACTAGGTGATACCCAAATTGAAAACCTGCGGTCTAAATATAATCCTAGATTAGTAAAGGATTCCCCAGAGATTCAGAGTCATGTTCGTGACGATATGTTTCTCTAGTTTAACTGTGAAAATGAATCTAACCAACTGATTAGGAGAGTTACTTTTAAGAAAGTTACGTTTCCAGAGTTTTGTTAAAAGCTTCCTAGAAATGGTGAGAACTATACCAGTGAGTTCTATCATGTAATGACTGTGTTTAATCAGGAAGGAAGAAGCAGTAAGAGAATGCTTACTGATGGCTGTACGCATACAGTTTTATCTGTAATCCACTATATAGTTTGTGGAACAGCCTGGCTAGAATGTTGCCAAAAAGAATGTTTGGAAGCTGAATGAGTAAAGCTGAACAACCATGTATTCCTCAGTCTCGCTTAAACTGTTTGGTACTTAGTGCAAAATCAAACTATCCACTCTGGTCTCTACAGATTTTTCCCACTTGCCCCTTCTGAACTCTATTTGAAGGTATAGTTATTAGTTGTTTGGCTTCCCCTTGATTGCCTGGAAATTTCCAGATGATCTTAAGTTTCAACATAGAAAAAACTGACAGGAATACAAGTATCTCCTGTTTCTGAGCACAGACACAGCCTGTGAGGTGGGTAGAAGCAGCGCAAGTGAAGTGGCAGCTTTGGCCCCTGAGCTGGGAAGTATTTCTTCAGCCCCATTAGACTCCTTATGAGGAGTGTCCCTTTGTGACAGCTGGAAAACAAAGTCCTGTGCTGAAATGAAATGTGTTACTTGTAAAAATAAAGATATCTGGGTAGTTTCTTCTAACTTGCCAGACATAAACAGAAGTCTTTGTAGTGAGCTGTATATCTGTTAGAATGATGCTTATCATTGCCTTTGTGGCTAGTAAAAGACAACACTGTCAGGGCAAAGAAAGTATATTGGTTATCAGGGTATTGTGCTCCATGGCTTCCCAGGTGAAAGATGAACTTTTTTGGGGAGAGGACTGCTGCGTGAATTAGCTCTGTCATCAAGAGGTTGCAACTAATGGACAGTTGGAACGATATTCAGCATGAGAGAGAAAAAAATAATCCCTTTTCCTCCTTGTGCCTCCTCCTGACTACGTTGTCAGCCAGCAGTCCTAAGGATTCAAATACCATCGTGTTGTAACAATGACAGTGGCAAAGTACAACACGGTTGGAAGGTGTAGGAGCCCTCTACTATTGGACAGCTGTGAAATTGCTTTATACCTGCCATTTGTTGGAATATGCTCCTTGCCTTTGAAGGCTGATTTGCTATCTCTGTTCAACAACATATGCTTCGCTTGTGAGTAAAGGTTATATTGCTGCGTGGCAATTGGAGATATCTAAAGTTTCAAAGAAATATCATTATTATAAGCTTTTATATAGTGTCTATTAAGACACACTCATTAGACTGAGTCTAATGGGATACTTTGAAAGCTCAGATTTATCAAAAGCAGCCCAAAACTGTTTCTTTTCCCCCATTAATACATTTTTCATTAGTGTCTGGCCACGCTGCCAAGTAATCTGCTTTTTATCTATCTAGCACACTTCCATAACTTTTTGCTTCCTGTCCATGGATAGCGTTGTGCTTTAACCATTTTTGTATCAAGGCAGAGATCTCAGTACCTTCCAGAATCTCATTTAAGCATATTTGCAATGCAGACAGTAGATCGAATTTAGGTATCTAATGACAAGTAAAAATATTTGCTTTAATCTTAAACATTTATATCCTTGGTGCAATTACAGGTAGTTTTGCTATCCTAAAAGGGGACCAAAAAAGAATGAAACAAGTATTATTTCAGCAAATACTTCCACTGCTATGGATGATTTTGTTGTGGTGGGGCTTTTTAAAATTTTCATTGTGCAGGGGGTACTGAAAAGAAGAACAATGTTATTCGTTTTATTTGGGGATGTACTCTACATTTGCCTCCATTCACTAAGATTTAGGCATTCCTGCTTCAAATCTTTAGTGTATGGTGAGAGAATCTGATTAATCCAAACCGATCTGATTTTTTATACAGAAAGCCATTCGCTTACTTCCGGGGAATATGTGACTGAGAAGGCAACTAGATGTTCTGAAGTTACACAAGCTGGAGTGAGAAGTGCTGCATGACACTAGGCCAGCTTTTGAAAGCATTTGTGGGGCTGAAGAGGGAAAAGGCTCTCCTAAAAAAAATTCACATAATATTCAAGCAAATTAGGTACTTCTTACATACTAATTTTAACTAACAGTTAAGCACCTGGTAAAGTTTTGAGTGACCTCCAGCAGTTTAAGTGTCTGTTTCTTTCATCACCAAAATACATTTGGAAATATAGTCGAAAATATATGCTGGGAGTTGGAAACAGAAGCGGAATTTTTTGTAATGTGATACTTCAAATGTCTACAAGGCAGACTTGCTGTGTGAGAAAAATGCATTATAAAGGGTTGTACATATGTTGCAAAAACCAATCTCTGAAATAATCCTGCATGTTTTTGGGAGACATCTGCCTTGTGTTGCGTTGCACAAAAGATGACAAGGAACGTTTCTAATGGAAATGTGGGGGTTTTTTGTCCTTAAGGAGCTGGAACCAGACTGTTTGGGGACTATTTGCTATGGAACTCTGATGTTCTACTTATTTTCTGTTCGGTTTCATAGGGAATGAGTCATCTGTTTCTGCATCATTTAGGACAGTGAGAAATCTAGTTTGCAGTTCTTGTTTGTCTAGCTCCTGAATCAGCCCCCGTGTCTGAGTTTGGTTGAAGCTCGTCTCAGACGAAGTTGGCGTGATGTGTTACTGCTGCAGCATGTTGTGAAAGCTTGTTCCATGCTTTCTGCTATTTCTTAGGCATAACGGGTCTAAAACTCACAAGTAATTATTTCCGAAAACTCACAAGTAATTCCTTCAGAATTCTTTCAGAATAATCTGTCAGCAGCTCTTAGAACTTAGAAAGTATATGTGTTCGTATCTGAAGTAATGGAATCTATGTGCTGGAATAAAGGGGTAGTGGTGACTGGCTTTCTAGCTAGCGGTATTTTAGAGCATATGTTGCCCTTAAAGATCATCCTGAGTAATTAAGTGTCTCTGACAAGCCCTGGTATCAGCAATACTGTGCAGAGGACTGACTGCCTTCCAGTGCATTACGCTGTTGTACCTAAAAAGGAGTGTTTGGAGCTGCTTGCTAGTGTGTTTGAGTTAGTTCTTTGCTGTGTTGCTATAACATATATAAAAATGGCACTTTTCTTCTGTTTTCCTCTCCAAAAATAAACTTGGAAATGTCAGCATCAAGAATGGCAGCATGTTTCTTGACGGGATGAGTGAAAGATCACACAGTCATTTCACAGAAGTGCTACTGAAATTTGTTAACATCTTCTGCATGCCCTTAACATGCCCAGCTGGAGAGAAGTGCTGGAAATTGTAATAGTTATGGATAATAAGTGTCAGTGTCTTGGTAAGAAAAGATAAATTGAATCGTGCTGATTTAGAATTAGAGAAGGGGAGCAATGAACTGCTGTGAGTCTTGTTGCACTTGACTGAATGTTAAATTTCTGTGAGCTCGCCCCATATGCTATGGTTCTAAGCCCTAACAAATCATACTTGTGACTGTGTTGCATTATAAATACCTCCTTTTGTAGTAAGTGCACTGACTAGCACTTGAGAAAAATTTTGTGGGAACATCAGGATGGAGAAGGACCTTTCAGTTTAAGTGTAACTTCAAATTGCAGTACCATTTTGCATTAGCTCTTTCTTCACCTTTTCTTGTATTTCAGCTCTGCACTTCTGTACTGTTGCTTTGTGTAGCTGAAAGGGGAGGGGAAGCAAAGGCCAGCCAAAGAGTTGCAGGAAAGCTCTTAACGTGATTCCACAATGTTGATAAAAGCATTTTTAAGAACCGCACATCTTTGCAGTTTACTGCTGATAATCGTGCTCTGTATATTTCTGCCCATGCACAGACAAGTTCTGAATGTTAGCTACTCTATGGTGCATATGCATCCATAACTAGCTGCTCGTGCTTCTGCTCCAATCTTGAACTACCAAATAGCTGAATATTTAAGTAAAATATTTTAAATCTGGAATGCTCGTCACAATATTAACTCTTTAATTTGCTCAGCATTAGAATAGTGTTGTACTGAGAAAAATGATCTCGTTGTGCAAATAACTGTAGAGTCAATAAGCACAGACCATTCCCATCCTTCTTTCCTCCTCTCCTTTAATAAGAATGTGGCTCTTGAAACAGGGAATTTTACTCTGCCTGCATGGTGTAGAAACATAATCTTCAGGCAGTGCTATTGAAGGGATTGGTGAAGAACTGCAGTGCCATTCTTCTGAACAGTTCAGTGTGGATACTTACTATCAGCTGTTAATATAAAGAAAGTGTTTGTCCTGGTAATAAACCACATGGTACTGAAGGGGCTCCTCTTTTGTGTGCAGTTTTGCTAGAGAGGAATAAATTACTTACAAAACATTGGTTTGAGGTTAAAAAAACTCCTTAAAATAGCAGTAGCAGCACCACATAGGTAGTACTCCAAGACAAATGTGTTACTAACAGAGGATGAAAGGATGAGTAGCCATGAATCTGTTACACAGTTACAGATGAGGCTGTCCAAAAAAGAATATAATACAATATGATATGTATTAGGAAGTTTTATTAGTGTTGTACTGGAGAACTCTTGCTTTTTACTGTCCACTTAAATTTAATATAGCGAAATCAACCAAATGATAGACATTGATGGAAGTGGATGTATCTAGAGGAGCTCATCATTCAATACAATATGATATGTATTAGGAAGTTTTATTAGTGTTGTACTGGAGAACTCTTGCTTTTTACTGTCCACTTAAATTTAATATAGCGAAATCAACCAAATGATAGACATTGATGGAAGTGGATGTATCTAGAGGAGCTCATCATTCATGCCATGCCAGTGGACTGTTACCTTCTACTGCTCAGTCCCATAAGAGACTCTTTAGGAATCTAACGCACCTTCTTACAAGGTATTTGCTAGTCAGCTCGCTCCTGCTTATTTTACACTAAAACTGTTACATACATCACACAGAGCAATTCTTTCCCATCTTCCATAGTTAGACTGTGTCATAAATGTAGGCTGCAACCCTAGCTCTTATTTCAATTCTGGTTTCAATGGATTAGATGGTTAAGAGTTTCCGTGTAGTATTTCGGTAGTGCAGACTGAAATGGGAACACTGCGGTCTTCTGGTGCTTTAAACAAAAGCCTCTGGGAATGAAAACAGTTGAGTTTATACACTGCTATCAGCCTGGTGACTCTGATTCTGTGAGAACACTTACTGAGATGTGAGGGGCACAGAAAATCTGAGCGGCATGGACAAAGTATGGAATGGCTGTTTGGTATTTCTTGTAGTACAAGAATTAGGAGTAATTATATTATAAATAGCAGGCAGCAGGTTCTAGCAAACAAAAACTGGTGTTTTCTCAACAACTGACAGAGGCTGCTGTGTTTGTTAAAAGCTTATGCTGATCCCAAAAATGACTGGAAAGTTTTATGAAAGGAAAATACAGTGAAGGCTATTAAATATAGCGATAACATCTGGCTTGAGCCACAGACCAGTAAAGGTCAGGAGAACATTGTGGTACAACGTTAGTCATATTATGTGGAAATCACAAAGGGTGCTGTGTACAGGGCACTACAGGATATCTGTGAAGATGAAATGCTCTAGCAACATTAAAGGCATTTCACAAGATTAATTAATACCATTCATTTCATAATATTAATATTAAAATACCTATTTAGGTAATGGAATCTGGTTTAATTTGTGTTCTTTTGTGACAGCAAGTTATTTTGGTAATTATACAAAGATCCTGGATTTCTAGAATGCAGAAACCAAAAATTAACAGTCCTTAGACATACATGTATTTTGTATAGATTAGATTTGCACTCGTATCAAATATCCAGTCTTCAAGTACTGAGCTAAATGTTTTATACCCTTATTTGCCCCACCAAAATTAATGTGTTTTGAATTATTCGTATAAAACAGAAAACAAATCATTTTCCAAATGAAAATACCATCTGCACAGATTATGCTGGGATCAAACATAATCAAATTGCTAAAAATTATTAGCGCTACTAATTTTTCTTCTCTTGTTCTCACCCTTCCCTCTGCTACTCTTAAAAGACCATCCTGTTTGCTTAACAGAACATGCCCTTACAAAGGGTTTCAGTTCTGTACCTGACAAGCAGGGAAAGATATGATCTGATTAGTGGGAGCATTCTCTGGGGAAAAGTAAGCCTTGTGTACAGTCAGTTTTCAGAGAAAACAATTATAGAAATGGATGAAAGAATTGTGAAATTTCGGTGTGTGGAAGGGGGGGAATTATAAGGAAGCCAGTAGAAAACTAGTTGTATTCCAGACCTTCTTACTCAGACTATGCAACATCGTTGTACTTTATAAAGTAGCAGGGTAAGAAAGAGATGCAAATCCAAACTTATGGATATATTTCAGAAGTAGACATATTGTAAGAGTAGGGGGCTTAAAGTGAAGAGATCTGCACAAAACATTTGAACAATGTTGAAGAAGGTCGAAGTTGACATTTTCAACCCCAAATTATTATTTTTTCCTGGAAAAATTGTGTGAATATCTGAGAAATTTTGGATGAACTTATAGCTATAGTACTGCTACATACCTCAGGTAGATTAAGTTTGTTTAATCTGTGATGTTTGTTAAATTCTCGATAAGAGCAGGTTGCTCTTAGCCGTATTACACATCACTGCTGCTCTTTTCACAGTAAGATTGGACATCCTGAACTTCCAGGCTCTGAATTTTGCTCTGTTGCACCAGGCTTGCTAAAAACATGGTTCTCTCTCCACTTCTTCCACAAAGCTGAAATGTCACATGCATGTGCCTTCATGTGCTGGAAAGACAGCAAGGGTGTATTCTGTATGTGCCCTCCACTGAAAAGCCACTGAACTGTAAAACATGGCAGCGAGTGCCTCAGTCACCTTCAGAAGAACATACCCACCTAGAAAATGAAAGCAACAGCCCAAACAATGGGAAGTGAAGAAGTAAAATAATCATGCACTGGCCTTAATTTGCTCTTCAGCTTTTGTCACCAAGAATTTTCTGGATTGAGCATAATATCAAGACTGGATTTAGCTTTTAGAAATGGTGAAATGCGCCTTATTGCCTTTCCATTCACACTGCTGCCATAATCACTGGTCTTTCTGCACAAAATTAAAAATGTCCATTACTGGAAGTAATGCAGTTGTGCAGAAATACAGGATTGGTATTAGCAAATTGTGAATTAAATTCTGTGGAAGAACAATAAAATTAATATGAAGTTTGATTCCCGAATAGTAAGCAAATCCAGATATGAAGTCCCTGTGAAGGTCTTGGCTACTAAGTGGCTTTGAAAGTAGTCAGGGAGGCTTGATGTTTGTCAAGAAATGCTTAAATGTTATGCATTCAGCAAGCAACTGTTTTACAGAGGAAGTTTTAAATTACACTTTATGATAACAAGTTTTTAAAGGTTTATGGAAACAGCATGGCTAATTTTATACGCATTATTTGGAGAGCATCATCATGGAAGCAATGAATGAACATAATTTCCTTTTCCAAGGGAAATGGTTGCTGCAGTAGAGATAAGAGGTTACAATTATAATGACAGGCAATTGAGATGATTTGAAGAGAATGTATTCAAAGTTAAATATTTCTGAAGTTTCTGTATTTTACATACGTGAACTGTGGAAGTACTTCCCTGAGCTTGCTCTTCTCCATAATTAGAAGCAGGTTACATTCCTTCTGCTTGATAAGCCATTAGTTATTAGTTATTAGTAGAGTACTAAATTTGCCCTTGTACCAAGTGACCCAAAGGGGGAAAGCTGTCTGTTTGATTACAATAATAATAGCTTTTAACAATTGGATTTACTTAGCTAGATGTTAATTGACCCACTTACAATCTTCTGCAAAAAGAGTTTGTGAATGTTACACAAGACTGCAGGGAGCTGCAGGCAAAAATTAGAAGACATCTGGTGAATTAAGGGTTATGAACTGCCAAGTTCTATGGAAGGAAAACTACATTTCAGAAAAGTTCTCATTCAGTGCTGCACATTAAAAATAATTATGTGAAGTTTAATTATGGATAGTGGTTTGAACCATCTCTTCATTGTGTAGTTTTTTTCACATGAGAAGGAAAATATATGTGGTCTGAAAAAATTAAGATTTGTTGTAAATAAGAAGTTGGAGTTCATTCCTTATTTTCCATTGTTCTCTTTCTTTCCTTGGGACTGAAGAGTGGACATGTATCTGGAGGGTGTGCATGGTTATGAAATCAGTAATTTAGAAACTTGAAGAAGTTTCTGTGTCCAGTAATCTTTCATAAAAAAACAAGTGACGGCTGCACTGGAATTTGGCAACTGGGATATCCCCAACCGTGCGTAAGGTGATAACTAGCATTTTAAGGAGACAGCTCTTTGCAATTTTGCTCAAGCAAAGCCATATTTTTAACCCAAGATACACAAGTTTCTGATCCTTTTCCCTCCCCTATAACCTTTCTATCTTATTGAACTATAACCAGGTTGGACCTGTCCCACTCCAAGTACAAGAAAAGTTACATCATCATTAACTGCTGGTCTGTATATCAGTCAGGAGGGATATCCATTTAGCTGTGGAACCATAGCTGGATGGCTAACACACTCTTCCATGGGGGAAAACCAGCTTCTGCATGAACCTGGTTGACTACGCTCAAGTGTTAATTCCCAGAGTCTTCCTTAGGCATGAGTATAACGTGTTGCCAAGAAAAAAAAATAACAAGGGAGTTTAAACAATTGCATTACCTATGTCTGTAATTCCAAGTAGTACGAGCCACTGCCATTGCAGTAGTAACACAGGCATTAACATGGAGAGGGAGCAGTTTTCACCTGTTTACCATATGAGGATGTTTAAATCTTCATGGGTAATATTTTCTGCGTACTTTCTGACATAAAGTAAAAAACAAAACTTCACAAAATTGAATTAGATGTCCCTTCCAGCACATCGGGTGCTACACTCAAAATATGTATAGTACGGTTGAAATACTGTAGTTAGGAAGTCTGCCATCCCTGCTGTACTAGCTTTAGAGCTGCAGAAGAGCATGGAAACGTATGTTCCCACTTTAGAACACCTCAGACTCTGCCATAGCAACTTCCCCACTGATTAAGTTCCTGAAAATGGCCAGTAACTGTTGTTAGAGGAGACACTTGTAATACTGGGTCACGTGCTAAAGGTCTGATCCAACCAGGCACCCTGTACCTGTGTGTCTTTTTGAACTTGATGTGAAGTGGTGGTGCTGAGTGTATATCCAGTGTGTTGACAGACTGAAAATACAACAATCTGGTTTGCAAATTACTGTTACTATAACTAGTGATCAAATCAGCATTGGAAATGAACATGAGCCAGCAGTGTGCCCAGGTGGCCAAGAAGGCCAACAGCATCCTGGCCTGGATCAGAAACGGTGTGACCAGCAGGAGTAGGGAGGTGATTGTGCCCCTGTACTCGGCACTCATGAGACCACACCTTGAG
>VZZY01006547.1:35765-76212 GCA_013400335.1 Eurystomus gularis | reverse complement strand
GCGCTTGAGGATATGGTGTAGTGGTTAGAGAGATGCTAGGAGAAAGGTTGGACTTGATGACCCTGGAGGTCCTTTCCAACCATAATGATTCTGTGATTCTGTGAAACTGATAGGCCAATGCTTTGTTACACAGTCTGCATGAGAACATTAAGATTATGATGGGTTGTAAAAAAATCTCCCAAGTGATATTGTACAAAGCAATGCTAGTCACACCTTTTGTGTGGTGTGTGTACAATTATACACAGTTTCTAGCAGTGGTCTTACAATTGGTTTCTCCAGAATAAGAAAAAAAAAAAAGTGAATGTGTCCCTTGGCCATGCTTCTGTAAAGTACTGTTTTTTTCCAGACTATTGCTCCATACCTTTACTTATTTTGAGAAATCAGATTTTTATTTTTGGTAGAATACTTCCAGTGAAGTTGCTCCATGGCAGCTGATGGTAAAATGCTCACTGGCTCCAGTGACATCTGGATTTAAGTCACATACTACAGCTCTCATTCGCTTCCCTACAACTACAGTTCAACATTAGAACACAAAACTACCTGAAGGCCCCTTGCTAAGGCTATCAAAGGGTGATTTCCATTGTCAGTAAAAAATTAGCTTACAAGGTCTTAAACTCCAGTATCTTGTTTTATACCAAACAGTCCTATTTTGGTTCATTCAAGAATTATGGTATGCACACATTTATAGTGTTTAGCATCTTTAATTGGCACTGCTAAAAATAGTTTTATTTGCAGTTATTTCTTTTAAGATTATTTGTTTAAAACATGTTATTCTAACTATACAATTCTAATGTGATCTTCATTTCTGTGTTTGCTCTCATCACTGGTGATGTTCATTACTAGCATTTGCAGATTTGGTGGCAAGTCTGTAAATTCTGTTCTTCACTTCTGTATCAGCAGCAGGCTCACTGCACCTTCTTAAAGACCTGCTTACACTTGACTCCACACACTCTTATTTCCTAGGAAGAGAAAACAAATAAAAATTAGAACTTTTACATAGGACAGATGCATTATACATTCAGATATATGTCCAGCTCAGTCTGAGTTTTCTATCAAATCAGATTGGGGAGCTTGTACATGTTTTAGCCTTTTAAAATTTTTAATTTTTAATTTTTTTGATTTTTAATCCTTAAAGAAACCAGCTGGTTCAGGTTTGTTTTCTGGTGAAAGGTGCAGTAAAATAAAGTATTCTGGGATCTCAGATCTTAAAAGGCCAGATATGTTCCTGGTGCATTGTTCTCTATTTGCAGTGTGTGCCACCGCTTTGGTCTCTGAAATGGGTATTCTCTATTTTGGACATATAAATAAGCTGTTTGGGGATGGATTTGAATAACTAGTTTTGAACTGGTGTGTTGATGATTGGTAGCTTAAATCTACAAAAGCAGAAACCAGCTGAAAGCCCATTCTAGTGGCAGGACGATCATTTTGATCATCAGAAGATTTGATCTAGGTCTCTAAATCAGAGCACAGCAGTGAGTTTTCATGGAACTGGGCCATCCTGGATGCCTAACGCTGTCTACTGTTCCTTTGTGTTCAGAAGAGCTTTTAAAAAATCCCTGTTTGCTAGTCACTGGATCATCGCAGCTCTGCGTAAGCAGGTGCAATGACGTTTATATCTTGTGCACAGATTTGTGAGGCCTACTGTTGTTTATCTAATTTCACTGAAGATGCAGTTTAATCTTCTCCATTACAGGGGCTATTTAAGTGCGACCTGAGAAGCGCACACAGTATGTGTGGAGGGGCTGACTGGTTTTGGTGGAAGAAGAAAAAGGGGTGGAACTTCTTAAGGGACATAAAGACAAAGGTTATGTGTGACCTAGCAGGAGGGATGTACTTTCTGTTTCAAGGTAAAGACTTTTAATAAAGCTCTCAGAGTATTTTGAGGAAACAGGAGGCAGGGTTTCCTGGGAGTTTATGCACATTTTCTCATGGAGGACTTTGATAAAATGACAAATTGAAAAAAAACTTACACCAAGTCAATAGCCTCACTGGCATATGTTGCTAAGCCCTAGCAAGAGAATGTGCTTCATGATGAATTGATGAAACAAGCAGACTGATACAGTGAGTTTAGGTAGGACCTGTTCTGTTCACTTCTATATAGGGAACCCGGAAGAAGGAGTGTGCAATAAGGGCTAAGAGATCTGCTGTCAGTGACAAAAACCTATGGAGCAGAAGCAATCAATACAATAGAAAAGGGCAATAAAACTCAAAAGGAAATGGAGAATAGCCAAATAATTCACTCACATAAAATAGAATCTAAGGAGGAAAAAGAACTACAAAGTACAGAATGAAATGGAGAAAATGGGAGGCGATAAACTGCTAAGTGACGTGGTACTACTCTCTACAGAACTGTGGAAAGAATTAAATTAACATTTGCCTCATTGTGTAAAGTTCAATAGGATCATAAAGCTATCGAAGTATCAATTTTTTAGAGGTAACTGCCCATTGTATCAAAGCACTCTCAGGAGTATAGGGCCTAGTAATCTTAGCTGGTCAAAAATAAGATACTAAATGGGGCTCTTTTACTATATGTTTAATGGAGAGAGTTACATTAACAAGGATTCAGAGAAATAAAGAGGACCTCTTTTGAAGTTCATGAAATAAAAAAAGTTATAAAATTGAAATATTGGGGACTGGCATATAAAATACTTTGTTACTTCCTTTGCGTGCAGTAATTTTTTTCTGACTGTTGTGTACATGAGAGACAGATATTGGTAAGTGGTAGAAGTGCCAATGACTGCATGGATGCCTGTGTGAGCTGGCAGGTATGATACAGAACTCTTCACAACCTTCTGGAAAAGCAGCCTCAGATCAGAGGTTATCTTGGGGTACCTGAAGTGACAATAGACACTGAAAACTGTGTTTAGTAACAAGGGGTTTGGGGTCCTTTTGCAAAGATTTCATAACTCCGCTACTGACTTGAATATTTAGAGAACATCCACTTAGACTGTGAATGCTAATAGCACTAAACAGTGAACAGAAATGGGGGCTGGATTTTATTATCTCAGCAGGAAGACTGCCTTTTACCATTGATGAGAGAGTGAGGATACTACAAAGAGCAACGCGACAAAAGAATAGGCATCTTCTTTCAGGTCCTGTTAACTAAGAAAGATAAAAATGATGATCTGAAAGAACATGACATTTCAAAAACTTAATTGGTGTTTTAGTTCCCTAGGCTATAATGCAGTCTGGCCTGTAATTATTTTAAAAGAACAATGCTGCATTTCCCCCTTATGGCTTATTGTTGGATGCATCATTTCACCAGCTCCCATACTGTGTATTTCACAGACTGTATGAAGGACATTCTGTTAAATGTCTTCCTCAGTGTAAACATTTCAAACTGGTGTATGTGTGGACAGACAGTTAACACAGAAAGTGTACTGCTTTGAAATCAGTCTTTGTAAGGGACATAAAAGCATAATGGCTCCAAATCAAATTGTTGCTTTAGAAACTACTCAAATGCTGCACCAATACATAATTATGTCAAAATAAGCCCAGATAATGTAGCACACAGACTGCTGCAGTGCATCTAACCAATTCAACAGAGTGGCATTTAAAACCTGTTACATGATCTTACCAGATGCATTTCGTCTCCTTCAATCCACTGGGTCCAACCACGACCTTCTTTTTCTCCATTCTGTACGCAAAGAAGCTTATCTCCATCCCAAGATACGGTGGTCTAACAAAATAGACATGTTCCGTGTTACTGTAGCATTCTCTGATACTGTGATTAATTTCCTTAAAGCAAAGCTTCTCTCTAATATAATACATGATAGATGTATTTTGTAGGAAGCATGATTTTAGGGTGTTGTAACTCTTAGGATAATTACACAAGAAATGATCTTAAATACAAAGTTGTTGCCCAACTGCCTGTCAAAACCTGTAAAGATAAAATGGTTTAAATGCAAGAAAAAAAAACTCATAAAAATAATTGTGCAAGAGTGCACTCCTCTCTCCCTTCTGACAAATACAGCAGCAGAAGGGCTGCGCATCCTAACACTGCATTTGCAAAAGGAGCTGAAAACTTGAGATTCCAGTTGTTTTTTCCACCATAAGAAGGATTCTTTAGCTGCTGGACCTGTAAAAAAGTACCCACCTCCTGGTAGCTATGGAGGAACAAGGCTTTTAAATCCTGAGCTGCTTTTTCCCAGTGTCTTAATCTGCCTTCCATCATTGAGCAGAGCAGTTTGGAAGTATCTATCGGCAAACTGGTGACTTTGCCAGCATCCTGCTTTGTGTCCCTGTGCCAGGACTGGCAGCGTAAGAGTGAGAGTAAGGTGTTGCAGGATTCACCACAGTGCTTTTGTGAACATTGGTGCTGTCCTGAGTCGTTCAGTAGAACCTGATTAATAAAACTACCTAAAAGTATGAGGGTGCATGTTACAGCTTGTTTCTTCGGTTGATCTTTACTGACAATTTGCCTTCCACGTCTCCCTAAGATAACGTGAAGCAACACTCTGTAAAATACTTAGAGAGGGAAGGGAAGGAGCAGTGACAATTTGTGCTCCCTGAGGATAGTTTAACATCAGTGTTAGCACATGGCTTTTAAGCCAGCTTGTCTGAAGTGAATCTGAGGACTACATGTGGAATTACTGTCTACCTTGTAAAAGTCTTCAACCACTGCCCCTATGAGTAGTCAGATACGGAGGGAAGATGAATTCTGTTCTATCATTAAAGGAAAACTTACCGCATCCATCCTGTGTAGTTTCTAAGAAAAGCAGTCAGCCTACATCTGTCATTCTGGGAACTAAGACCAGGTCAACATTCAAGAACTACACAACCCTATTTATTTAATTGGTGTATGTCACAAACAATTAATTCTTAAATGATAACCATGATAGCCACTATCTTTAAATGAGTGCGGCCAGCAGTCTCCACCCCTGGGAAGCTTTAGACTAAACAAGCATGGAAAATGAATCACTGGAAAGAGAGCCAGTGTGGATAATCACAGGCAAGGCACTGCCACTGATCCCGTATAGTCTGGTTGCACCATATGGGGTCTCTGAAAGACAAACTCATGTGTCCTTGCTAAAAATCTCTCCGATTCAGAAAATACTTTCACAAATTCTTCTGTTCACTCTTGTAAAATGATTTAAATGTATTTAAACCAAGTAGCGGATCCCATTTTTTAAAAGCCATATCCTTGTTAATGTACAAAATGCCAATGCAGGAATGAACAACACGTTTGGATAAAGCTGTAGTTAATGTGGTCATCATAGTATAAATCCTCTTCCATATCTGTTTTGAATCTGTAGATGTCCAGGTGGAGATAGAAGATAACAAATACTGCTAGTCAAAGTGAAAAATGTTTAACATACCTAGGAATGTATGGTTATTCTAAAAAACGAATATGTCAGAAAATGAACATTATTACAACTGATGACTTGTAGATGGGAGGGATACCGTGGCATAAAGCATTTGTATATGCAACTTTGCCTGGTAACCGCACTTAGTTTTATTCATGGCGTATTAGCTCAGCAGAGTTTCCTCATTAGACTAGCTTAATAGTTAAATTTTGTGGGTTTGTATGTGAATTCAAGGGCAATATACCATGAAAAAGTATGATCGAACTTTATTAGTACTAATATTCAAAGTCAGTTCTGGAAGTTATTAGCCTTGATAACATTCACTAGCTTAGAACATTTGGGGGCAATTGAGAAATGTTTGTAGCAGCCCAAGGAAACAATACATTTTTCAGCCTCCAAGGGTGACTGGAATTGTTTTATCTCAGGAAACAATTCATGTTTTTCTCTAGATTTCTTGTTTTTCCAGTCAGGATTAGATATTGCTTTTTGCAATTTGGTGATAACCACAAAGAGCCTAATAGTACAGACCGTTACCCAAGCTGTTTTATCAGCCCGTATGCTTGGTTATCATGCTCTGCCTTCCCTTTAAGAAATAAAAATCCTGAAGGGATATGAGTAAACCCTACACTTTCTGATTTTTGTATGTGGTGAAGGTTACGAAGGACAGAATATACTGCAGGAGAACATAATGTCCTCTTCTTTGTTAGCAGGAACAACCACTTTATGACAGTAAGATTAATCAGCAGCATTTTTGTCTTTTCTTTCTTTAGGTCAAACTGTAATGTCTCATATAATAAAAGACACAACTAGTAGAGAAGATAGAAACTTCTCTTTTACCTCAGATTGAAAGAAGTTCTTCCATTCCAAACATCTCTACTGAGACACACAGTGAGCATGGGCTGAGGTTGGAGTTGCTGTGGCTGTTACAATGCGCTGGCTGCTGCTAACAGCCCAGCCCTTCCCAGCAGCTAACAGACAGCAATGCTTGCCTTCAGACATTCCCAAATATTCAAGGCAGAACATAACAATAATCTTCCAAAAATGCCACTGTTAGACAAATGTTGGTAAATATCATCTCTTTTGTTTCATATAAGAGCAAACATTTATTTTTGAAGATTGGATCAGGATATTGCCGTTGTATAATGAGGAGTCAAGCACATGAACAGACTAGTAAGGCACTTCTGTATGAACCTTTGGTTGCTGTTGTTTTCCTCTCCCAGCACACACTTACTGTCAAGATAAAGAAATGCTTAACCTTTTATGTAAAGCAGCTTTTCCTAGAAAAGCAGGCTTTTATAATTAACCTTGTTTGCCACCATTTTGATAATAGCATTACCTAAGGTTTGCCTGGTTACAGAGATGGAGCTACTGTCTCCTATCTGGAATGACTGAAAAGCCTTTGCCAGCGTTTGGTGAGCACAGCAGCCCCAGGCAGACAGTTCCTACTCTTTATTTTCCTCCACAAGCAAGAGGAGAAACAGACAAGCTCAGAGGACAAGAGCAGCTGTTTCCTGATGGTAACAGAACCAACTAGATGAAAACGCAGTATTTCTCCAAAACTGAAGGCTCCTGCCTTTTTTAGCATCTTTTACTACTTGTAGGATACATGGAAGATTTCATTTATTACTTTCAACTAAGTAGTACATCATCTAGTTCATCATAAGCAAACCTAAGTTTTGCTTTCTTGCTACCTGATACTTAAACCCAAGATGAATACTTCTTAGGTCAAATGCATATAATTCTGTAGGAAACTTCAACAGAAAATAGTGCTTAATGTGATTAGTTGATAGTGTGATTAAAAATACTGAAGGAGCACAAGAAAAGTTACTGGAGTGAGATAAATAAGAGTGAGTCTTGACTCAACTGAACTTTTATCAAAAATTCTAACCACCCGTATGCACACCTTTCACATTATACACTCTTTGTTCTTGAGGTGTAATAATAGAGAATTGAGCTCCTCTGGGAGGTGAAGAAGCCTTTGAAGCCTGAGGACACAAAAAATGTTCAAATTTTCTTTAGTTTTCTGACATGATTTCTGTAGTCTTGCACTTCTTTTGTGTACTTAGATATTATCCTTTTATTACTTGGCCATTCACCTACTTCTGTTAGTGACTTAATCTCTTTGTGTTATGAAGATTTAAATACATGTGCATAGCAACACCATTTTCCTGAAAATTAAAGCTAGAAGAAATTACAATTACTCTTGTTACTGTTATGAGACAAGTTAGACTTATTAGATGAAACATTTAGTAAAAACAAAACAATCCATTGACTATGTATTTGCATTTTCTCTAGTAGCAGTGACATCAGTGAAGTCTTGCAGAATTACAATAGATATTACTTTTGACTTCTAGTGGCAACTCCTACTGACCCACAGCCAGAGGTACTGACGTGTAAGTTACTGACATAATCATCAAACTCTTTTGTCAGAGAACTTTGCATTTCCCAGTGAGGTCTAAGTACAGAAACACCTGATGCTGGCTCTGCACAATATTTCTCATGCCCATGTTGGCTGTTCCTAATGCGCTTGCTTGTGTCGTGTTCTGCAGTTGAAGATGCACAATGTGTTTAACAGGTGAACAAAGAAAATTACTTCTTTTTTTTTTTTTAAGTAGTCCATGAACATCTTTTGTTAATGCTACATAGATTTTAGAGACATTGCATCTACAAATATGAATTGCAGCTACCACCTTGCATACAAAACACGTCATTGATTTCCCATCTGTAGGAGAAACACCGCAGTACCAGTTCTACTTTTCTACTTCCCGTCAGAGGGTTGTCTCTGTATTACGGCGCAGCAAATGACTGCAATGCTCTCAAACTGCACAACACACTCCGTGCTCTATCTCAATCTAGTAATTCTCTGCTTTGGAGAATGACCAGTCATTTTACAACTGTAATTATGACTTAAGAAGGATTAAAGAATGATAAGTAATTATTTAAGTCAGATGACACAGGAAAATCCAATCTGAGCTACGTCCTGTATTGTGTTTACAAATAACACCGAAGCAAGTATCAAACATGTCAAACATGGCAATACATCCAACAAGATATTTAAGAGCTTCTCATGATAAAGCATTTTCATCTGTACTAAGTGTCAGAGTGATATAAAATCCTCTGGTAAGCAGTCTGCAGGGGAAATTCTCATCAAATGAATTGCTGGTGCAATAAACTAACGTTGATATCACAGACAAAATCTAATGTAACTGTGAAGGCGCATTCTGTGACGCTGTAGTCACTACCCATGACCTCCTGTGCAGGAGGCATGCTGCACACCACTAACAGGAGGGCTACAGTCACTTCAGGACTTGTCATCTCTCCATCCAGTAATTCCTTTTACCTCATCAAATCTGCATCTGGCAGGTTGGTAATAGACAAGCTACAGAGGAAACAACAAACTCAACAGAAGAATCAGTGGTAGAATTTCTGGACTTTCTTTGAAGATACTGTTGCTGGACAAAGGCTACACAGATTTAGCCCTCCTGTAGCTAGGACGAATGATAAAATCTGTACAAACCTTTCCTTCCCTTACTAACTTCAACCTTGTAGAAGCACTTATAAATCTAACCTTGCACTTCATCACCCCCGGTTCTAGCCACACAGTAACAGAACTCCCACTTAACTCCTAGGAAATGGTTGGTAGTAAAACACAACTCCATTTCTCAGCTGCTTGTGGGGCTGGCAAATGTGATGTCTCATTACAGGTATCTATAGCTACAGGAAATGTGTTCCTGCCATTACAGACTTGCTCACATTGTTATTGAAGGACAAGCTACTTATAATGTGGACATTCTGTACCCACCTAATAAGCTCACTGAAGTTCACTGGAGCCAAAAGATGAGACACTTCCAGAAGCAGTATTTTGCTTCTGTGATTGTCAGCATCTCCATTCCTAGCAAAGGGGCTTAGGATTGGATTGACAAATATTAGATCAAAGGGTAAGCTGCTGTCAGATAGGATCAGATCTTAAATGTTCAAATTCCTTATTTTGAATCCTTGCTCATGAGAGCAATGAGGGAAAGGAATGACTAGAGACATGTTCCAGGGAGTAGCAAAGCAAATGTGCCAAAGCTCCAGGCTATGCACGTGACAATATGTGGGAGGAGAAGTAGAATCAATGTTCTGGACAGTGCATAATGTTTTATTTCTTAGGAATGGTGGATTTTTTTTTTTCTTACTGAAATAAAATTGTATACAAGTAATACAAAAATAGGAAGACTTGTGTATATCCTATGTCAGAAAAAAAAGTACAAACCAGCACATTCAGTTCACTCTGGGCAAGGGTAAGAATTGGTTCTAAGACACTTACTGTTTAAATTAATGTGTATAATTGATTTATCCTCTGTGTAATTTTAGCAGTTGTACATAACGCTAATGGTTTGTCATTCAAAACTGGATTTGGTAAGTCTGGTTCTCAGGTTTTCAGCTGATTCCTTCTGATTGCACTTTCTGCATTCGTAAGTCTCTGAGATTTTTAGGATTCACAAAAAGCTGAAATGCTAAATCCCATCCAAAACCACCTCCCCTAAAGGTTCAGTATGATAGCAGTGGTTTTGTGAATAACTAGCTCAAAGCTTCTGACCGGTCTCAGGTTTTAGACATGAATCCAGCACTGCAAAATATGAAGTTAATGACATCTTAAATTATATGGCAAAAGATTCTAGAGATCTCATTTGACAGCACTGCGCAAATGTGCTGAGCGTATCACTTACCAGTAATAAGCAGTAATGCCAAAAGAGCATACAGTGTGAAATAAGGCAGAAAAGAAGGAAACAGCTCCTCTTTGCTGAGGCACAGACTGCATGAACCAGAGTTTTAAAGAGCCTGAGCCAGATCCAAGAGTGGACCTCTGTTCTCAGGAGCCTCAGAGGGGCTGACCAGAGGACTGATCTTCCTCACTTGGGTACAGCAGTTTGTGTCAGAAGTGTCAACAGAAAACTACATGAAGACTACCTTCTCTAAATTATGCCCCCCCAAAGTCAGAGATTATTCCAATGAGGAGCTGGGGGGATTCTGCAAAGAGAGAGGGCACTAGATTTGAGAAAAGACTAGTATATACACACAGGCAATAACATAAAAATACCTCCCAGCAACAGTATATGAGAAAATACTTATAAGCCAAAAAAAACAAAGGACCAGCATTTGAAAAGGTAAAGAAACAAAACAGTTAAATCAAAGGGATAAAGACATATTGCTGATCTTGCATCTTGATAGACAGAGCCAATTTATTTTGAGTCTTCTCAACCTGTGCATGAACCCTACTGAAATTCCAAGTATTGGAACCCTGCCTAAATGGTTAAATAAGTTTCATAAGCCATGCGATTTTATAACAGGGCTTTATTCTGACCTTGCAGCAGTATAACTCATGGTGAGAACAACGAAACTTCATTGCATTTTTCTTGAATATAAACTAGAGAGGAATCAGTTTCACATTAGGCATGTTTGTCATTTAAAACAGAGCCATGGTCAAACAACTTACCTCCTTTCATGAGCATATGGCACATGGAACTAGCACTGGTTTGTGTGACAGAACGATCGGGCAGGTGCCCAGGAACAATCCTTATGTGGCTGTCTTAAACGTTAAATGACTATATATTTTCAGGAAGATATTTCATATGGTAAGATGTATGATAGACCTGATAAGCAAATTCTACAACTCCCAAATCCCCCTCACCCTACCCCACTCCAGCATGTCTTAACTATGACTAAAAGTTATATTAGTTCAAGAATGGAACCCTAAACATCTATTTGGTAACTCATCCATGGTTGTATTCTGCTTGGGCTCTGTTTTGGTTAATTAAATGGTTCATATGTACGATTTCCCACCTTCAGTTTCAAATTCTTGCTATTTTATCTGTTTACACCAGTCACAGAAAATTACTATGCTAAAGAGCACAAAGCTCTGAATTACTGGAGCATCCTTCATTTCCTTAGCCAAATATTAAATTCTAATGCAACTAACACTGTTTTCAGTGTTCAGTATTTAAAACTAAAAAAATCAAGAAAGATGCTATAACATCACTTGCCCTTAGTCGCTGTCAGAGAATAGATTAATTCTGGATAGTGTGAGCTACAGCAATTCAGTCTCTTTCAAATGCTTGAACAGCAGAGAAAAATGACACAGCATAAACTTTCTCTAACTTTAGCAGCAAAATTATTAGAAACAGAAAAATTTTAGGGAAGTAATTTTTGCATCTGAGCTATCCCATTCTCAATCTGCTTTGATTCACTGACTGAGATTTGAAACATGAAACTTCAGCCTTTCTTTCCGCCTTTAAGTTTTTTCATTTAACTTCTTTGCAAACTTTTGTCTGTTGTGAAGATGCTTCTTGTCTGTTTAGCATCAGATCCTGCCCCGCTCTTATGTTTACTGACATATTTCACATTGCAGATATTCTCTCAACTTCACTGTTTATTACTGACGGTGAAAAAGGGAGGCAAAATTAACTGGTGATGAGTGAGACATACTTTTGGAGATAGTTTCCAATTAATTGTTGCTTCAATAAGGTCTCACCTCTTTTGTGCACGGTAAATTTTTTTTCCACTGTATAGTTTATGTGCATGAAATGAGGCTTTATACTTAGTGCAATACCCGAGACACTCACTAAATGAATCACAACTAGACATTATAGAATTTATCTTTAAAATTGAGGAAGTTTCATTATGAGACTGGAGCTTCACTGAGAGTGAAGACGCAGTTTGGGAAATACCAAAGCCCAAATACTGGCCTCCCACAGTTATCCATTTAACTTTTTATTTCTGTCTTTGTACACTAAATTCCTAATAGATGTTACCAATTAAAGCCATGAACCAGCTCTTCAAAGTAGTACAAACTTTATCACGTGCTCTGACTCAAACTTCACATCACATGAGAAATGTAACACAATAGTAATGTTCTCAGCTTCTTTCCACATCATCTAATGTGCACCTTGTAATGTTTGCAAGGAGTAAAAGACGCTCCTGAATATGTAAACTTTCATTTTACCTTTGTTGTTCAAACTGCCAAGTTTTTAACAACTCTAGATATTAAGTAGTTATTACTATTACTATAAGTATTAACCTTGCAGAAACACATCTTTCATGGAATTGCCAAACAAATAGGGAAACTCTTAAGTTAACTTTTATCTAGGAAATAAAATCTCTGGGGAAAAGCTGGAGAAGCCTGAACGGAGCTAAGGGAACGCAGATGTCTCATCTGCATTTCTTAAGAGAGCAGGCTGTGCTGCAGCTTGCTCCATACATGGTTTCAGTTGTGCTTAGAACACGCTGAGTATCGACTGTCTTCTTGGAAGTACCCTGCGCTGTAATTAGTGATCTCTCCTGTGTCCACATCTCTGTGCTGTCAACTATCCTGATCTATCGTTTTACAGAAGAGAGAAATTGCATCTTTAACTAAACTATTATTGCAGTTAAATTCTACCCTGACTTGAAAACGTGTTTTACAACTGAAAGGTGAACACAATTTCAGTGAATTACACACAAGATCTAACCTGTTCAAGGTGCTAATATTTTTCCTGATATGTTAATTCTAGTTAGATGATATATTCTTCATTAAAATAAAAAATGATCTGATCTGTACCTATTGGATGAATTACTTCTAAGGTTATTTTTGCTAGTCTCCCAATGATTGCTCTGCTATATAGATTAATGTTTAATGTGTAATTTGTCTTATCCATGTTACTTTGTACTTCTCATAGATTGAGCTACTCGGATAAAACTTGCCCAGTGGTCTGCACAGTCCACAATATAAATAACAAATATTGATTCACAATCTCTCCCATTGCACAGGTTGACTATTAATGATTAAGCCATTTATGACCTGTAGTTTCACAAGCTATAGATGAGAGAAGGAAACACCAAGAAGGATATTCAACCTTTGCTTTTATGGTGGTTTTCTTCATACTGCTACTCAGGGAGTGGTCCAGTATCTCTTACATCACCTCCATGACCCTTCTCTCACAAGACTCTTTCTGGACCACTGGAGTTATTTTGTTGCTTAAAAACTGTAAGTTTTGCCTGACATTATGGTTACCAGATTTGGGCCAAGGTGGCTGCAGAAAGACAGCTTCTTTGAGAAAACTGAGGTCTCATGTAGAGAAGAAATGGTTAATAAAAAAGATTGCTACAAGGCAAGTGGAGAACCAGTGATCAGTGACCTTAACTTTAGAGCTGCAGTTGGTATCTGTTGTTGGAGGCCACACAAGGACATGGAGGATTTCTAAAAGTTTTTGTGAAGTTACGTGCTTAAGTCATTCTTAATAAAACAAACAGCCAGGGTTAGTGAAACTCTTTGGGATTTTCTGGAAAAGGAGATGCTGGATCTTTTCCTCCTCCTTTAGATGGAGTTTAATGGTATTTAGTACAGGTAATGCTTAGATGGAGACCGTTCTGTATGCACAGACTTCACTGACTTAAACATCAAGGACTTCAGACATTTTTAGCACTTGAGCAGATGTTTTGAACATTGCTGTCTTCAATAGTAATTTAGCCACCTGAATCTAGGTGGCTTGGTGGGCTCTTATGAGCCCAGTCTTCCTTTGGGCTTGTAACTGTGCAGTGGATCTGGACCTCGTTATCCCGATTAAGAACCTTCCAGCAGTTAAGTGGGTTATGGCACTGGGGCACTCTCCCATACACAAACACACATTGCTGCTTCTGACTGTGAATTCTGCGCTCTGTCATCCTTCTACTCTCTGTTACAAGAAATACAGAAGGATTAGTGGAGGCATTCGCTAGGTAGCCATTCTTTTTTTCTGATCTTCACAATCTTTCCCTTTCCTGCCATCACCAAAGCGAAAGCAAATTTGCATATCCTTGTGTTATATTATCATTTTTAAATGGCCCTATCTTTCTAAGAATGGAAACCTATTAATTGTCTTTTATGGGATTTCTCCTTTATAGTCCCTCCTGAGATAACTTTGCTTATCAGCTTCTTCAGTGTAGGATATTGCAGGTGTCATGCTTTCAAACTAACAGGAAAGAATTTGGTATTCTCAAGTTTTTCCTTTAATTCGTATTGATCAGTCATAAGTTAGAAAATATTGTCTCTCTGGCAAGGAAAAAGAGCTCATAAGGCAGAGTCCTCAGTGTTTGCTTATTGATTGCAATAAGATTTGTTCCAGCAGGCTAATTCGCATGTCTGCTCTAATAAATACACCCAGAAAAGAAGCAGCACGGGAACAAGACCAAGAAAGAAAAGCTGCAATTTCTAAGCACTTATTACTTGTAGGGAATAGTGCCTGGCCCTGCAATGAGTGTGTTTCCTTTACTGTAAAACATTACTCAGCGAAATGGTTCTGAAAGCCCGAACTGAAATGTCTTTTTGACTAACAAAATCCCAGTATAATTAAGAAACGTTTCAATGAAGTTACTATTCATTCATTGATATTACTGGTTTGTGCTCCTGATTAAAATTAACATTCCTTTAATGTAAAAGCATGATAAAATCTGTCTGCATATCTCAGCAAACTGAGAAATACAGAAATAATTGTAGGGATAGCCACACAAAATGGTTAACAGATGTGGGCTGTGAAAGGCCTCAGATCATTAATAGTTTTTTTTGTCTGTTGTTACAGTTCTAATTCTTACCATGCACTTGCGATCATCCACACCAGCTAAATCCTCTTCAAACTCCTTTCCTACATCAAATTCCATGATGTAGTTTCTAAAAGTGCTTAGAGTTTTAATGATCATATGATCCCCATTCTGAAGGATTTCTTTGTCAGGTTTTAGCAAGTTTGCTATTTTTCTTACAGCAACATTTACATCTGAAAAAGAAAAAGAATTATTTTAATCCAGAAAAGTTTACTACAAAAAGAAGCTTGTAGCTCTTGGGGGAACTAAAATGAACAAAGATAAATAAATGTCCAGATCTTTCAGGCCAGCTTTCTCATCAGGAAAAAGTCCATAACCTTTTATTATTTAAAATATTTTAATTATTTTAAGTTAAATAAGTTTATGTTTAGATTTCCTGATTATGAGAAACCCTAAACAATACCATCTGTAGTTGACAATTAATAAGGCCTTCAATATTTCTATAGAAATACTGGGACTTTGTATCTAATGCCAACACACAGAATTGCATTGAGTATGTTGTTATCTCTTTATTACACCTAAAAACTTTACTCTTTTTCAAAACACGGCTGTTTTTTAAAGTTTGAAATCTGCCACTTACCTCTTCAAGCTATGCAGTTTCATCTCTGTTAATGTTAAGCTTCAAGATGGTAAAAAGTAGAGGCTGCTTAAGACAAAACAATTCTGCACAAGGCAATTCTTAAAAGTGCATTCCTGACAAAATATTTCTCACAGAAATGATTTATGACTGTACAAGTTAAAAATAGATTAATGTAACAACAAAGACAGTTTACATTTATTATTTATTGAAGAAACAGGAAGGAAACCTTACCCAGTGCTTTCAGATACTCCTCAAAATTGTCATTGCTGACCATTTTCCAGTAACCATTAAAATCTGCAGGCATCCCTACTTTAGGTAATGGTCAAAACCAACGTCTCCAAACAGCGTGCTGATTCTGCACCACACAGCTCACTGCCTTTCTTTGGGGCAAGCTGGAACTCTACTTTCTTTTATCGCTTTCTTAGACTATGTAGCTATGCAAGTCCTTCTAATCCGATTATTGTTGAAGTGTTGCCTTTAAATCCTTCCACAAGGCTGAACCTCTCCGATTTCTCATGACAGCAGGATGGCTTGATTTAAACAGAATTAAACATTCACCTTCCATACAACTTCTGTAAGGGCACTGATTATCTGGAGATCCATTGAATCATATTACTCTTCCATTTTTCATGCCATTCAGAAAAAACTCTTTTAAATAGCTTTAGTTTAGGATACTACCCAAAGCTATACAAGTGCTTATCTTGTGTGTTTTTTGAGGCAAATCTTTCTTCCCTGAATATGTTCCAGCTACTATATGCTGCCTTCTTTTCAGAAAACGATCATACAGACTCTTTCAGTAATTTGTGTCTGGCATCACTTTAACTTGTTCCACGAACTCCTTACTTCTAGAGAACTACCAGGGGAAGCTGCTTGGCCAATAGAGGGCTCAAAAGAGGCCAGTTAAGTGGAAACTTGTATTAAGGAGTGGTGGTGAAGTCTGTATATCAATAAATGCTACATCACTCCTGAATGCAGGCTGTCAGTTAATTCAAGAAACATTGAAACACAGAAGTAGCACTTTATAGAGATTCCCTATTCTTCGAAGGTATCTCATGTTAAAAATGTGATAGAGCGAATCAGCAGAATAGGCAACCAACGTATGGCTGAACAGAATGGATTCTTCTGGCTGACATTAGGGCTTGAATATTGAGACAACATCTTTGCTACTTTCATTTATTTTCCACTGAGTATTTTCAAATGGACTGTCTGTCATCTGTGACTCTGGAGGCTTAGAAGTGACATGAACAGCTCATGCATTTTTAAGTGCTTGCATGAAAGAAAGATTTATTTCCATCTCTTGCTTGTGCACACTGCCAAAACACAGAAAGAGATTCAGGGTCCAAAAAAGTCCAAGTTTAGCAGTAATATATATTTAAAGAACAGTTACAGTTCATTTCACTTTGCCACTTCAGACCAGTAATGCATCTTCAAGCTAAAACTGTCTGCAGGATTAGAGAATTACAACCCAGGAAGGTACAATGTTTGACTGGAGACTAATATTTATTAAGATCTTATTTATTTTCACAAGGAAGCTCTTTGTATATTTTAAGCTACGCAGCTGAGCATCTCAATTTGCTTAAGCACTACCACACTCAAAAACCATGAATTTAAAACAACACATGAATCCAAGAAATTTTGAATTTATGTACTTTCCCTCCGTTAAGAGAAACCTTTCTCAAGAACTTTACATGTAAAAATGCCAGGTCTGTCCACTGCACACATCAGTCATTCAGTGGGTTAACCGTTGTGTTATGCAGCTTAAGAGGCTGAAGCAAGTCATGTTCATTCTTCCGCTCACTCTCTTCTGTGTAGATATTATGCTGTGCAATGTAGGATATAACAGAATCTGGTACAAGATATTTTACACTTAATCCTCTGCACAAGGCATGGCGTATCTGTGTTGCACTGATTTCATTCTGAATCCATTCTTTCACCAGAAATATATTGTGCTGAAATTGAGTTAAAAGGTCTGATTCCCTGATATACTGAGCAGGATCAGAGCCAGCACGGCTAATACAGACCAGCCCAAACTTTTCCACTATTTCTTTGATGTGTTCTTCCTTCCAGAGGTTGGGTGTCTGAAATGTCTGTAGCACATCAGCCCCACAAAGCAGCTTTAGTTCCGGTAGAACTGTAAAGACAAAAGGAAATTAGAGATTTCTATACTTGCTCAGTTTTCTAGGACGTTTATATTTAAAATTGGTTTTAAACTCATCTTTTTTTTTTTTTAATCATTTATCTTTACTCCAGTTTTCTTTCAAAAGGCTGCAAGAAAATTCAGCTTGGATTTTATGTGTCTGTTCACATATACTTTATCACCTACTTAATCATTAATCACTTATCAAGTTTTTTTTTTTGTTTACATTAAGGGCTTGTAGCGATAGGATGAGGGGTAATGGCTTCAAACTGGACAAGGGTAGATTTAGATTAGAAATTAGGAAGAAGTTCTTCACTGCAAGGGTGGGGAGACAGTGGCACAGGTTGACCAGGGAAGTTGTGGATGCTCCATCACTGGATGTGTTCAAGGCCAAGTTGGATGGGGCTTTGAGCAACCTGACCTAGTGGAAGGTGTCCCTGCCTGTGGCAAGGGGATTAGAATTAGATGATCTTTAAAGTCCCTTCCAACCCAAAGCACTCTATGATTATCTGTACAATGTTAAAGAAGAATTATTCTTCCACTCAAGCAAGCCAAAAGGGGAAGAAGCAATTGAAGACCTAGTTGAACCTGGCTACTACACCCCAGCATGCCCTGCTTACTTTGCTCAGCTATTGTGGAGGTATTGTCACCATTTTACAATTACTTGTGGTTGTAGACAGTTAGTACATGTGCAAGTCTTATACAAACACCTTAAATCAGCAATTCAACAAATAAGAAACCTACCAGTGATGACACATGAAAAGCGTACCTTAAGTGCCTTAAGACACTCTCAGTTTTGCAGAGGCTTAGTATAGACCACTGAGTTAACTACAGCAAACATTTATTCTCTTCTTACACTCCTCACTACACACCTTCTGACCCCTACAACGAAGGCAGCAGGGTTCAGCCCTACTCCAAATGCAGCACTACCACAGGACTGTACGAGACAAGCCTAGCTTGAAACATGCATGCCTGACAGAATCACCATAGACTGTCGACCTAAAAAGAGAATTCTGGGGGTTTTTAGAGTTAATGAGTGTATTTGGTAAGAATGGAAAATTTTTGTAACATCCTCCTTCCCCACAAACCACCCCATAAATTTTATTTTGATACTCACATCTGCAAGGTTGAAACCTGTGGCACCAGGTGGCATTGTGAAATCAATGCTCTCGTCTCTGAGACTTGAGCTACTGCAGAAGTACCTGCAACAGTTGTCTGTGACCCTCTGTGTGGGCCAGAGATACAGGAGTATGAAACTCTTTGAAAGGGTGTCCCAGATACTTTTGACAGGTGAAAAATGATGAGACACCAAGAACTTGAGGATTCACACAGCTCTGGAAGCTCTATCGTGATGAAGCTGATGTTTTCTGCTTCAGCCCTTCTGAGCTGTGTTCTGCCCATCTATTTCCCCATGCCAGTTCAAATCTTCTTGTCTTTCCACTCACATTCTACACTTCCTTTCCAGTTCCCTATCCTCAGTTCCATTTTTATTTAGACTGTTTCCAGTTCCCTGCTTTCTAGAGTCTTACCTGGGTGTGATGTCACAGCTTGCTTTTTACAGCAGCCTCCATAATAAAACTGCAATCTATCCCAAGCTGTACTAGAGTCAATATTACACCAGAGCTTTTATAGCACTGATGGGTTTTCTTAATGTACACGCATTGCGGTTCTAGGTGACTAGAAGCTAATTAAGCAGATTGTGGGCTTTACAAAAACGCTGTCAATGTTAGAAATACATCTCCACATATCCCCACATCCTCTGTGCCAATGAGAAAAATGTGTCTTTGGCCTTTCAAGGGCACTCTGCTAAATGATGATCTACAGCCTCCACTATAGGTAATGGTATAAAACCCAAATGGCTGCTGCAATGCTCCTGTTTTTTAGAAGTACAAGAGCCTTTATTTCAGGCCATGGTATGTCTAAAAAGCTACAGAGATGCTTATAAAATCTACAATTAATACAACTCCCAAATAAGTCTCCTATCTATGTGGGAGTTACTACAAAATAACCATACTGGCAGCCAGGCTGCCATTTGGCACAGCTTGGTTTTGGCAGGCAGCTCCAAACTTACCTGCTACTATGTTCAACTTTCTCATCAATTACCTAGCCTGTTAAAGCTGTATTGTTTCTAATGCTAAACAGAGCTGTGTTTACAGTTGTGAACCAACCTGAGTGCTGGTAAGAAAGGGAATCCTCTGTAGATCCTTCTATGGGCTGTTTGTTTTTCATTAATTCCTTCTTGGACCGGTGCAATCTGAGCAATTCATTGTAATGGTGCCTGCATTTAAAATAAAGGCTTCTGTGTGAGGTAATCCTCGCAGAGATGCACAAACCCATTACCTGGCACTTTCAGATTCAACAACACAGTCTGCTTTTATGCACTTTGGATGTGAATGCAATTTTAGCATGTTCGTTCTACCATGAGATCAGCATCAATGTAGTTAATGTTTTGCAGAATTCACAAGCGATCACCATAATGACATTCTGGTTTTCAATTGCTTTTTGAAATTCTACCATTACGGCAATTTTGGTAGCAACGTCACTTTTAAAAGATTGTGGGGTGTTTTTTTTTGCATGAAACAGGATTAAATCACACCAGATTCATTTTCTTGATTAAATGCAGCCTCTCAGGATGATGTTTCTAGAACGTGTGCTCAATTTTTGAGGAGATATTCTTGTTTTCTCTCATCTTTTTTCTAGAACAAGATGTTCCCTGAGTTTTCAGATGTGGTTTTCCCTTTCATTTTAATGAAAAGAACCACAATCCTGAGAAACTAAAAATATACAATTCTCATATGATTTTTGACATCTGCTATGCTTCTAATTTTACTGAGTTCAAATCCATGAAAGCAGGCAAAGATCCTTTTGTCAGTTTTTTCAGGTTTCTATACTTTATTCCTTTGCTGCTTCTGATGACTGGTGCCCCACTACAGTACTGGTACTATCACCTCATAGTAGCGGCCCCTTCTTTAATCATGACAGCAAGTGCCAGTCTTGGATCCAGACACCTAAACACCCTTCCTTCCGAAGCAGCACAGCCTTGCCTGCTTAGAAAAGCCCGTGTCTTGCACCATCCTGAGCCGTGCTGAGGCATTGCTTGTACTGGCATGAGCCAAAATCATTTCAGGAAACAAACTCATGGTTAAACACGGGAGGTAGACACAGACAGAAGCCAGTATCCCATCTCTGTCTAGTACATATATAGCCAAAGTGATCATCTTATAGTCTTATAGAACTGTTTCAAAGCAAAGATTGTAAGTTCCAAGGTACAGTCCGAATTCAGTATGTGTACAAAGCCATAGATAACCTCTGAATATCTGGCCAAAGGAATTAATTTATAGTTCGGTGATCTAAAGGTACATTCTTCAAATCATGCAAATACTTTTAGCCACAGGAATAAGTTGCATAAGTGTCAAGAAGACACACCTGGACAGGCTGCATAAGCTCCTCCAGTATCTTCTGATGCTCAGACACTGGCTAAAGAAACTACACAGATGAGAGGTGAAGGGCGTACGGCAGTAGAAAGTAGGTAGCAGTAGCTTGTCCTGTGCCTTCTTACATTTCTGGTTTTAATCTTGCCTTGTAGTAAACAGGGTGATGCTATGTATAGGCAAGCACACCAGCGTCACATCACGGCTGACATTCTCGGGCCCTGACTCAGGAAAAAGAACTCTTGGCAACAAGCTCACTGCAGGACTAATGTTACAAGTACTGCAACATATTAACTGCCAAAAGGTCTGTTCAGCAAGTGTTTCAACTACTGGTGCAGGGAGGGTGATGTTATTTTAAAGATACACCAAAAGCGACAAATCAATCTGTCAGTTTATTGAGCATTTTCTAAACTGTGCATGAAGCTTTTTATACATATAACTGTATAATTAAATCAGAAGCACAATTCAATGGAAGCTGGGTGAGATAGATCTTTGCCAGTTCTAAAGGAAATCATTGTTTATCTGTGCTACAATCAAATCTACATTACAAGAGGAATGAGTGTAGTTCTTTGGGAAGAACTTTCAAGAACAGCAGCTAAGTTGGAAATGGCTCTACCATGTTTCCTCCTCCTCTCTAAAAAAAGCCTTGAGATAGTTGCCTGTTGTTACATAAAGTATTGAGATTTTGGAGACTAACAGCACTGCCACAAGTGGAGTATGAGCTTTGCTGCTTAAAGTTCTTGTATGTCGTAACTCTCTGGGAGCCTTGCAAAATCCAAGCTTTTGATGACATTTGACAACTTCATTGCACTCAGGTAAAACAAATCCTGTAGGAAAAGGCCATTCATGTGTCTCAGGACACAACGTTCTACTGCAGTTAAGCGTACAATTCAAAATACTGATATGAAGAGACATTTGGGTACAAAAATATTTTTTGCCTTTGCCTTGCAAAAGCACAATCTCTTTCTATTGGTACTAAAGTTTCCAATCTGAGGGAACTTTTGGTGAAAGTGGCAATTGGTTCTTGGGTTCTTTGACCATGGAAGAATCTATAGATGAACCTTAAAAATTTCTGAAGAAGCATAACTCCACATTAAACCATTGCCTATTTATGCTTGGCAAGGATCTAGCCCTAAAGCCACCTTTTTTTTTTTAATATTCACATGTGGCAGTTAAAAGACAATATAAAGCCAAAATATCTACATGTGCTATTTCATCAGGACATTGCTTCCTCATTCGAGGGGGTTCAGCATTAGGTTATGGCACTGGTTCAGCTCATTAATATAGGTCATCAACTGGGAAATAATGCTTTAAGCTCACTTCTCTCCTTATAGGCATCCATTTGAGCATTTTGTGAATTTATTTGTAAAATAATGGTTCACTTTCTAGAGTGGCACGAAGTTGGGCTGTCCACACCACACTGATACTGCTTTCCCTGAGCAGAAAATTGTACTCACAGGTTTTATTTATTGTACCTCTTATACTGAAGGACTCTGAAATGGATTTACAATTTACAAACACAGTCTTGCAAGCAGTGCTTACAGCAGGAGCTATGCACGATCAAAGCCTTTGTAAGCAGGATCACCTGATCTGTAAGATTTGGGGCTGTTTCTCTGGAAGAAAATAGTTGAATAAAAACCTGAAGTTTAGGCAAATAATCCCATACCCAACCAATACTGCAGGATAGACCTTTTGGTGATTTCTCACACTGGAATATACAAACGTGATTGGAGAAAAGAACAGAGACGTTCTCTGCAAAGACAGGGAAGTGTGGCCTAGTCCTCCTCCCACCCTGCCCCTATTCCGCTGGCTGGAGGGAAGGGGGACAAAGAAGCAACTGGATGTCTAAGTTCACTCAGTAAAGCAAATAAAAGCAGAGCAAAAGGCTCTACGAGGTTTTTTTTAAAGTATATAGGGTATTCTTATGCATGCTTTTGTAAAGTAACAAAGTAATTGCTTTCACATAGAGCCAAAGGTTTCTGGGCGGTTGTTGGAAGGTACATTTTAGAGGCTTAAACTACACAAACCAATGTTTCCAGTTAGAAAGTAGCCTAGAAAATGTAGCTAGAAATGAAGAAGAATCATTGCTAGCTCTTACAGCACACTTGCCTTCTTGAAAGACATCCATGAAGTCTTTCATTTTCACAGTATCTGCTGACTTCTGCAGCATCCACGTTTCTAAAAGGCAGCTAGCACAAGCAGTCAGAGTTTTCATACCTTGCCCCATAAAGCATTTATTACCAAGACCAACGTATGGGAAAAAGGCATGTTTCAAGGTCCTTACATCAAACTAACAGTTTTTGGACATATTGTTTTATTTTTCCTTCCAGCACAAAGCCATAGCAAACTCGGTAATTTTGAAGAAAATATTAGCAGTTGTGGGCTTGGGTTTAATTTGCCATTAGAGTTAATAAGAAAACTCTTCAAGGAGGCGTGAATAGATAAACCTGCAGGCATAATAATGCCAACAGAGCTAATCTGGAATAGGAGTGCTCCTGAAGAACAGGTTTGTTTGTAAACTCTTACTTTCTGATTAAGATCTCCATATTACCTGCTTAATTACTTCAAAAACAATAGAAATAACACGGGAGCCAAGAACTTCACTGCAGAACTCTTTCAGCAATTACAATTTTGCAATACCCTTTCTTGGCAGAGGCTTTCCACATGCATCTAACGACTTTGTTAGTAGAAACAGTGTGACCAGCAGGACTAGGGCAGTGATCATCCCCTATACTGAGCACTGCTGAGGATGCATCTCGAATAATGGCTTCAGTTTTGGGCTCCTCACTAAAAGAAGGGCATTGAGGTGCCAGAGCGTGTCCAGAGAAAGGCAACAAAGCTGGTAAAGGGTCTAGAACACAAGTCTTATGAGGAGCGGCTGAGGGACCTGGGGTTATTTAGACTGGAGGAAAGGAGGCACAGAGACCTCCTCACTCTCAACAACTCCCTGAAAGGAAGTTGTAGCAAGTGGGGTCAGGCTCTTCTCCCAGGTAACAAGTGACAGAGCAAGAAGAAATGGCCTCAAGTTGCACCAGAGGAGGTTTAGGTTGGATATTGGGAAAAATTTCTTCACTAAAAGGGTTGTCAAGCCATGGAACAGGCTGCCTAGGGCAGTGGTGTCTCCGTCCCTGGAGGGATTTGAAAGACATGCAGATGTGGTGCTGAGAGACATGGTTTAGTGGTGGACTTGGCAGTGCTGGGTTAACCATTGGACTTGAGGATCTTAAAGGTCTTCTCTGAGAAAAATGATTCTATGACTCTATGAATACTGGCTATGCAGCCTTTCGGAAGAGAAATTATGTGAATTCTCCTTGCTCACAGATCTAATACTTTACCACATAGCAGATGATGCTATAAACAGACATGTTCTGCTTGGCTTGGGTGTTTTACACAAGTCAGTTCTGCACATTGACCGGGTAGCCTGACAGATTTTTGGCAATCGGTAACTTCAGAAAGAAAGGAAAAAAAATGTAATTACCTTAATACTTTCACTGTCTCTGTCCATGTCTCCTGCTCACTCTCCCATGGATCAACTCGAATCCAGTCAGATGTCTCCAATGCTAGTTTAGCCATTGCTATTCGGTGCCTTGCTGAAACCAAGCCTTTCTTTCCGTAGTCATCGTTAACAGGAGACATTATGCCTTCAATCACCTGATACCTTCCTTTTGAAAAGACGAGAAGGAAGTAGTCTTTACAGAATCCTGAAAATTCAGGGTGGATAAGACCCTGGGAGCTCATCTAGTCCAACCTCTTCCAAATACAGTTAACTTCAAAGTTATAAGAGGCAATGAACAACCTGATCTAGGTATTAAACACAGAAACATCAATTAAACTAAAAAGCAGCCTCCTTGTTCCTCTGTGAACTGCTCACAGTTACTATCAGTATGTTTATCCTATTAGATAATTGAAAAAGGAAAGCTGGATGAACATAATTTTCAAGCAAGTACAGATGTTTATAATTTATGATGCAAACAATCAAAATTGCTAGATGTAATTAAGTTATCTATTCCATTAAGTACAGCTTTTATATACCCAGAACAATGGAGAACTTCACTGACCACTGCTTTGTCCTTAAGCATCTCATGCTTGTTACTTATGAAAATCATTGTGCCTTTTCATTTTGTTAAAGCAAGAATTATGGCATATTACTGCAGCAGTGATTAATGAGATTCAGACAAATCAGAAGATTCAAGAACAAAGATGGGGCTAATGGAATCTAAAATGAGACTTACAGCACTATGGTCCAAACAGCAGCTTAACAGCCATTAAAGACCCTTTCTATCTGGCTGATCATGTTAATTAAAATTTGAAAATATTTCTAGTCCGGTAACAATGTAATTATTAACACCACAAGCTCTTTCTGTTAGACTTTGCAGTTCTGGCCTCAAATCAGGAAGCAAAAATGTAGCTCTCATTTTAATAAATCAACAGGGAAATAAAACACTGATACGAGCTGCATCCCTCAAGAAACAGGCAGGAGAGAAAGGGTATTTCAAATAAACAGAAATGAAACAAAATTATTTCTAATGGAACACATGCATTTTAAATAACTCTTAATAAATATGATACTGAAGGGGAAAAAAATTCCTCTTCCATTTTTCTAATTCAATTGTTTCAACAAAGAAACTCAAAGAATGCAGCAAGTTCCCTCTATTGCTTTGCAATGGAAATGATACCCCTAGACTCAAAATTTCTGATACTGGCACATGACAATTTAATACTCTAAAATTCAGTTTAGTAACTTCACATTTATTTTGATATAATAGGGCAAAAATTTCTAAAGCACTTAAATGAGGTAGACTTAAAAACAGCATTAAAATTCCATGAGATTTACAGGCCTGCCTCCTGTGAAAATGTCAGTCCAACCTATCTCGTTTTAAAACATTCTCTTTATAAGCAGAATGATCAATAGAGCAAGATAAAATTTTCTGGAAACATGCAAAGCTGTGTATATAACCAAGTCCGACTTTTGATCTGAAACTGCAAATTTTCACTTGACTTACGAACAATAATTATTCTCTGACAATTTGCTAATATACAATGCTGTAACAAATTCTCATATAAAGGGAAAGAAATTACACTTTGAATTCATTAATATGTTACCCTAGGAAAAGGTGGCTCTTACACAATGATTTTCCTGTCCACCATTCAGTTAATTTCTTTTCAGTTTCTACAGATATAAATTGTTCCCTTCTATTTTAAATTAATATATTAAGTGTAAAAATTAAAACTGTGTAAGAATTCTAGCCAGGAATGATTTTAACTCTGCCATATCCTTGTGAACTGCAAAGATTTCAGTCTGCAATCTGGCCTAGACGTGCACAAATTGGATAAGAGCTTTTGATGCCTTATCAGCTTGTTCCAAAGCAGAAATGAAACAAAATGGAAGAGGAAAAACCAAGGTTGCTAATACTTAGGTACCAAAAGTCAAACACAATAGTTGTTTGAGATGATTCACCCGCCTCTATGCAACCACCATGCATATGAGCATGTTCCACCTAAAACCACAAGCTTTACCACTCAAAATATCTCCCACATATCTAAGTTGTTCAAAACGATTTACAGACTAAACATCAAAAAGACACCATCCTGTGCTTACCTTCCCATGACTCGTATGTGGAGACTGCCAAGCATGAACAAGGAAAAGAAAATAGGCAAGACTGTTTTAACTTCATGTTCAGTCACCTTCTGTGACAGGAATTCAACAGCAGGAAAATCAAAGGGGTAAACAATTCAGCAGGGATGGCATTGAAAGTCAACATAAACAACAAGTACATCAGAGCAGTAACAGACAATCTTTCAGGCTACGTCTCCATAGGATGGATGGCTTTACCTTCACCACTTCAGGGTGCTTGAAAGATGCATTCACTGAATTAGATGAAGTGTGCAAGAATTGTAGTGACAGATGCCATATGAACACCTAGACAAAGATAAATCATATCCACCTGCCTGAGTGAACTACAGGGCCTGAGGATGCAGATTTACTTCTGTAGTCAGCCAGCCACTCAAATACATTGCAACTTCAGAAACTCTCCTCCTGCAGCTGAGTAACTGAGCATGCACAATGATCGGTCCTCAAATACTGAATGATCTCCACACATCACATCTGTAATAAACATTTCCTATCAAGACTTCAAAACACCACTTCTCTTGAGTTCACTGGATTTGGACAAAAAGAAGGAAAGGCAGTTTCTTGACAGCTATGAAATTGAGTATTTCCTCCAGAAAGGAAAGCTAAATCCACTGTCTTGAGAGTAATAATGTGAATAATAAAAGTATTGGAGCTCTACTCACAGGACACCCTATCCTGAAAGGTTCTCATCCAAGCTGACTTCTGCCATGTAACATGACTGGGAAGCAATGGCTCTCTTCAGAGATGCTAGAAACAGGATGATTAGGATTCCAAAGGCAAATACAGAGCATAACTCAAATACCACTGCAAGCAGGGGACACCCACCCTTATTCTGCTGGGTTTTAGAGTAAGACAACCAACTTTGTTGAACAGAAAGATGCTTACACGTCTTCCACTTAGAAAAGCATTCCTGAAATTCAGGAAAGGGTTAGGACCTAAAGTGTAGGCACTGATAACAGTAGTCAGAAACCTGAGCTTGATGGAACAGAAGCGTTTTCTTTAGGGATGTGGTTTATTTTGAGATGTCTTAAGATTTAAGCTTTTGCTGCAAAGTGTGCTCTATAGCTTTCATTCCTTGCAAATGCTAAGCCACACATGCACCTTTCTTCATGCGTCTTTCAAGGGCAGAGCCTAACACAACCAAGTACTGCTCTATTTAAGCAAGCACTGCTGTAAATCTTATAATAAAAGAAGCAATTATTTGTTTCTTTTGTATTTTTAAAGCTCAGTTAATTTTAATTAATATCTGTCAATATTTATTGTATACATAGTGAGCAACTACTGCTGATCTGGGCCTATTCCAATCGTGTATCTCTACTGCTACAGACTGCCAAAACAGGAGGATCAAACCAGGGTTGTGTTGTTTTCAAATTCCAGTTATCAGAATTGTTGTAGGAAAACAAATTGAAGTCTGTGCATTTATATTGACTTGCTGCCGTTACAATCTGTTCCTATCTCTTTCTTGAAAGTATCAGCCCATTTCAATCAGATGCAGCCCTTGAACAGCAAACTTCTGAATTCCCAAGGCTGGTTAGTGACTAATTACCCCTTGGACTTCTCAGCCATGCTGCCCAGTGCTGCAGCTGACAACCCATTGATTGTGTCACATTTTCCCCAAGTTTTCATAAGATAGTAACTCATTTTCCTTCACCACTACCCCCCCTCCCCACCTCCTGGCCTTGCATCTGTCTTGTCACAGACAGCAACATTCTGCCTTTCATATCCCCCTCCTTTGACCTCTATCCCTTTTGGTCTTATCTGGAAGCTCGGTGATTAAGTATCCTCCACTGGCAATACTGGGGAAACAAGGTTTTAAACATCTTACAAAGGTTGATTCTAGTTCTATTTCTTTGGACTTCAAGGCCAAATGAGAAATAAAGTCAAAGAGAAATAAAAGCATCTGGCATTATTAGATATTAACAGACTGGAACAGAGTTTGCCACAGTCAGTGCAAGTTTCAAGAAACAATTTTAAACAATTTTAACATCTGAGAAGATTCTAGCTATGTGTGAGGATGTGTAAGGAGTCAAATTCACAAGACAAAAACCAGATAAAGAGAGTCGTTAGAGTAATTCAGTCACATATAGCTACCTCTGCTGCACTTAAAGTGGCATGACAAGATTTGTCAACTGGTATTAACAGAAAAAGGATAAATCACTTGGCGTGAGGCAATGAAACTGCAGATATTGCTTCAAGTATCAGATATTCAATAAAATTCCCTACTTAAAGTAGGGATGTATGAAAAATAAGATTAAACAGCATTTGAAACTGAAGTGATGTGCACAAAGCTGGCAGACAGAATTACTGGAGTTGTCAGTCAGGATGCACATTGGGGATAGTCATGTCACTCCTAACAGTGAAACCTGACTGTGAAGTCAGCTCCAGCCAAGCTACTGCATAACTCACCATTTCTGCCGATACGTGATTGAGCAGGAATACTGAAGTAACACCAGCAGTAAGTCATTCTCACAGCCTAGGAAACATGGCCCCTCATCCTAGTGAATTCTTCACCAAGTTACTTTTTCAGGCATTCAGTGTCTACATTAGCTCAGTTCTCACTGAGAAGGGAATCAGCGTGGATATGGCAGACCACTACCTCTTTTCAAACAAGCCTCAGTCATGTATAACCATTATCCTCCAGTCCCACCATCAGCTCCCAGTCTGCAACTAGGGCTTCTTCTCAGCAAAGAAGCTCTAGCTTCTCCTCTCCTTCCCTGGGTAACCACAGAAGCGGAAACAGGACTGAAAATATGACAGAATGACCAATTAATTTCCTGGATAGGAATGGTTCTGCCATAAACAGGCAGCCAGAATTGATCATTTTTATAGCATGTTGCCAAGCCCTTCTGTTTGAGAAACTGTCTTCGCCACAATGAGATAGGCCATATACCAGATTTCTATGTCCCCATACACAGAACCACATGTATCTACATTTACAGTTGCTTCAAATAAAGCTCTCTCTCCTTGGTATGGGTAAAGCTTCCGCAAGCTAATTGAGGATTCTTGGCTTGCAGACATCCTGGTTTAAGCATTCAGAAAGCACAGTGACAACACTGTGGGCAACCCAGACACAAACAAAGTCCCCTTCTTTAATGCATGAAGTACTTCTACAAGTAAGAATCCAGATATTAAACTAAGAAGTAAAAAAGCAAGTCCTATGCATAACTAAGCAGTGATGTTAGCGAGGTGCAATATAATGCACAACTTTCATTTCAGCCTTTCAAAATTTCATTTTTAATATGATTTTCACTAGACTTACTTAAATAACTGCTCTGAGTAAGGGATGGAGTCTTGTTACACAGACCCTGGAGCAGACCAGACAATGAATTGTGATTCAGACAGAAGTGTAATTCATTTCCCAGTTCAATCCTTCTTTCAAAGTAAAGAAATTACTGGATTATAACACAAGACTTTGGTCTCACATTGACTTTCTACTTCTGGCACACTGTTGTGCCAGTTCAGCCATCATTATTCTATGCTGCCATCAGTTGCCTGATCACACAGGCCAACACTGAACTCAGCAACATCCCCTCACAAATCTTCTTTCAGACAGTCCTGCCATAGGTTCCTGTGGGCCCAGCTCCTCTGTTGCTCACTATGGTGCCAGCATCGCCTGCTGGACACAACAGACAGAGATGGCTCCTCAGTGGCCCTTCACATGGAAGGACACTACTCAGAGAGCTCAGCAAGGTGCAACCAGCCCCAAAAGAAGCCAAACCCAACCACACAGGAAGCTCCTCCAACCAATCAGCTCATGGTTAAAGTAGCCCTGGCCTCACCCACCACCCCAACCACAACCACCTGGGTGAGGGCAGAGCCACAGGTGGGCCAGGTTCTGCCTCTGGAACATGAAGCCAGTAGGAAAACCAAAACATTCTGCTGGGTTGTGACTCATCCACAGGTCAGCTCCAGCTCGGGGCCCACAGCTCAGGCCCCAGCACTTCACACACCTGGGCAGCAGAGGCAGGTACAAAAATCACAGTGAGAAAAGCCAATTTAAATCCCTTTTTAGCCCTTCTAGTCCTTTTGGAGCAACAAAACCACTTTAGAGTTACAATAGTGACTCCTCCAGGCAGCCCTCAGCAGTTGTGGAATTAGCCCTCAGGAAAGTCAAAGTATTCTCACAGTGTATGGTGACTATGTAGTTGCTGCTTTCAGTACACAACTGTTATTTCTGTTCAGGTTCCTACTGAAACACCTCTCAAGGAACGTCTCTGTCAGGTTCCAATAAGCTATGATTCCCTTCTAACGTCTTCCAGAAACGTGTGTGTGTATTTTAGTTGCCAGGTATGAAAAAAAGAGCCTCAACAACGAAGTAGCTGAACGAGCTTAGAGTTCAATGCTTCTCAGTAGCTTTTCAGATCCTTGCTTAAGTTCCTGATATTACTCACCTTTCTCCTTTACTGCCAAGAGTTTCCAGCCTGCTGACATCTAGCTTTTCTGATCTCCTTTATGAGGAAATTATTTTGCTAGAGGAGATAATTTGTACGTCTTGGTGAAGACAGATAATGAATAATTAATGTTTCATCTTTTCTCCAGTTTCACCTGACTGTCAAAGCTGTTAACTGTAACACTTCTTGATATTAAAACACAATATACCATAAAAGCATGAAATTTCAACATAAATATTTCTTCTCAGTTTTGAAATTGTTAAGCACACTTTCACAAGGCTCAGCCTGTTCCATGAATTTGATCCTAAAAATGCTGACAGAACTTTCCATTTATTTGCATGAATGCTCATTATGATGCTAAAGGAAAAGTGAATGCTAGACTGTCTATATTGAATACACCATGAAAGCCTCATATTGAATGATCAAGAAAGAATATCAAAATTGAGCCAGCTGTAAGGTGATAGCTCATGTATAGTGAGTGTTAAAAATCTTTCTCCTTTTCGCAGTAAAAAACCATGTGTGGCCCTGACAACACCTTACTGACCTGTTTGGTGCAGGTGATCTCTGGCCAGCTCAAATAAGCGCATATGCATGTTTGTGGTGGGGTTAAAGGAGCCACAAGCTAGAAGAATGAGAGGTATCCTGCTCTTCATTCTGACATCAAACCAGTCAAACTCCACCCTAAAAGAAAAAAGTTATTAAAATAAAAGATAAATGTGACAAAGAGCAGTCTGCTCATTGTGCCTCAAACTGAAAGGAGCACTGTTTTCAAAACTGGAACTCCTGCCAAGTATCAGAAGATCAGTCCTTTGTGCCATCAGATTTTTCTACATGTTTTTTATTTTTAACCTGCTTTTGTCAGAAAACAAGGTTTCATTCTGTCTGTCACACCTCTATTAATAATTTTGGAACCTGTATGCCTGTTACAAAAGCAGATTTTTTTTTTTTAAAATAAGTTCTTATACTGGATCTTTGCAACACACGACAAACCCCAACATGCAACACCCAAACCTACAGGTCTGACCTCGTTAGAGGTAGGCAGGAAATGGCTCCTGGCCAGAAAATATTTCTAGCCAGATTATCAGCAGTTGTGTGACCAGTTTCTTTGCTGGATGGCAGAGCAAGTGATGGTGGATCAACGACTGGTTACAGCAGGGTGGAGAGACTATACAGGAAAACACCAGGGACATTAAGAGGCTATGAACAGGGGGAAGAGCAATGCTGTTAGGAGCCTTGCAGGTGCACCGCCAAACAACCCTGAAGTAAATAGTTATAATGTCAGTCAGCTCAATAAAAATGCAGCAGAAATTGGTTGTAGTCACTGTCCTTGGAGCTACTTACTTACATAGCTCTTTCCACAACTGATCTAGAATATATGTGGCATGATAAAAACAGTTGTGTCTGTGACTCCAGTTTTTAGATGAGGCTCTCTTTTACTCAGATTTGAAATCTCTACAATACTGATCCCCATATATCATCACACATATGCCATTCTCTTCCTTCCCCTGGCCTCTAGCCCTCTCCATCAAGTGTAAGAGTCTTCCTGCAGAAGACACTTGCATCTGGAACTTCAGAAGTCAGTCTTGGGTTAACAGGCTGAATCCAGTATGGATCTTATGCTTTGTTTAGCCAAATCCTATTCTCCATCTGCACTGAACCAAATTACTGTAGCTCAGAGCCTACCTCTCACTGTCCCTGCCCTTATATTCCCTTCCCCCCCCTTCCTACTTCTTAGAAAAATGTAACAATAATGGTTAAATCAATGTCAAGCTGCTGTTTTATAGCTGCCAACTCTACGCATTCATTTCCAGAGGATTTATAACTGAAGACTAGTACTGTACCATTTAACAGCATTCAGCGCACCAAGCAACAAGTTTTAACATTTTCACTTGTGACATGTTGGCAGTTAGCAAACTTTTTATAGAGAAAATTCTTTGAAGCATACACACTATCTGTACATTGTCCATCTAGTACTGAATATATATACACACAAAGATTCTTTTATAATGTTTTCATTTTAACTTGGCTCATCTCTCACATCTCCCATCATACTAAGGGAGATGTACTGGAGGAGAACAAGACTCGCGGGTGGTAAGGCCATTGAAAATTAGCAACAATTTTATGGTCTGCAGCTGTAGGAAGCACATTTCACAGCACTCTCTCTCCCCCCTCTGATTTACTATCCTTGTACAGACACTAACAAACTTACACGTGGAAAGTGGATGCAAACTTGACAGGCTCTTTATTGAGAAAAATCAAAGTCCAAGTGTTCTATTGTTCAGTATCAACAATTCTGTAAACGTATCTTCATTGTGTGGGGAAAGGTCTTTTTGCCTGGAAACAGGTAGCAAAACATTAGTATCTGTGATTAACTGAAAAAGAAACCATTGCTAGAATATCTAAGTGCTCTCCTAGAGCCCCACCGGTTTGCTAGATAAATTCTGTTGCCACAGCCTAGTAAATGCTAAACTATAAATGACAAATCAATTAATTCCAAACCAATAATTTTCTAGAAGCAGAATTTTTTTACAGTCATAACTACAATGATGTTGCTTAGCATCCAGCCCTGTAAACAGGCTTATACAATCTTATATGACAACCTAAAACCAACGACATAGCCTAGAACTTCACTTAATTGCCAAGCAGAGTCAGTTGGCATCTCACTCAAGTACGTGTTCAGAGGAAAAACACATAATCACTGTTCCCTCTTACACATACCAACAGCAGCTCTAGCTCTTACATCTGCTAACTGATGGCTCTGACACGCTCTCTTCTGTTCTGATGTAGTTTTCATTTCCTTGTTATTCCCTTTGCCATCTTGAAAGTTACAAACAGTATTTTTTTTTTTTTTAAGAAACTTAATTCTATAGACTTCTCCATTCCTCACCAGAAACAGATCTGTTAGATAGTCTGATAGCAGCTCTTACCCATTTATACCCTGGAGGCTCTAGGGAAAGACTTCAACCCCTAGTTCTTAATGATAACCGGACAGTACTGCTAACAGAATCTCAGAACCCAAAGCAAACCAACAACAAGAAGATAAAAAGAATTCAAACCAAGAATACACTTAAACACATAGCAAAGAGGCATTTCAGAAGATATTTATATACATATATACAGCACCTTCACACACCACATATATAAAGTATCATATATGTGGGTAAAAATCAAAACAGCAGCATTTTTATTCCTGCTATCCCTGATGTAGTGTATCCTAAAGTTACTCCACAGGTACAGCACAACTTCCAACAAAACTTAGTGATTCAGCTGCTATATTGGCTGGTATTAATTAACTAAGGGTTTAAAATCATTAAAACACCATCCAAAAATAACAGGAAAAAAAAAAAAGAGTTAACTCATTTTTCAGCTAAGCTCTCTTGGGAAATCAAACCGAGGAGAAAGCCTCTTGAGCTGTTCATCGTACGGGATGCAGTTGCAGTCACACTTTAAGTGCTACAGCATCCCGGTGTTCCTACAATTACAGGCTTCTACAAACACACGGTTTAAAGCCATATGCATCTTACCTACACACGTGAAGCAGACTGTCCTTGCCTAGTTTCACCAGCTGAATACAAACTACAAACAAGGAGGTGACTGGGCTGTTATCAGGCATTTACTGAGTGTGCACGTTGTGCCAGGGGAATACACTTCTATTTCAGGTGTTCCATAAAAACAAGCCATTAAGCCAGCCCTGAATACCTCAGTAAGTTGTCTCTCTTGCCAAATGGCCTACAGACCAAGAAAGCAGAAGTTTCTGCATCAATTTAAATATGTTAATACCGATTCACACCTATTAGTTGCTATGTTTCCAAAAAGTCACCCAAATGTAACATCTATAATGCACTTTGCTAAATAAATAATCTCTGATTAATTTGTTCCCTAGCAATCTTCCCTACACAACGCATATTCCATTAATGGCACCCCATTAAACATATATGTGTTTCCTCCAATTACTGCTCCCAAGTCTAGCTAAAATATGAAGCACTTTTGAAGAACTCATGCATGGATGATTCAACTGTTAATCCAGTCTTGTTGCAAGGCTGTAAAAACAAATTCCAATTAAGTCAAGCATGTATCTTGGTCTCCAACAGGAAAGGAGAATTAAAAATACGCAGAGATTGGGAGTGGGAGAAAGAACAGAGCAAGGCAGAAGAGGGCTGCAACCAAGACAGCAAACTTTCTCACTAGGATTTCCTTGGTACTCAACTTTTAGGAGTGTTGCAACATAACGATGTTATCAATCAGCAGAAACAGCAGTTATTCGGCTGTTCTAGAATTCCAGTCCTTATCTCTGTGCTTCCACTTTCATAACTGTGAGGTCAGAACTAATGTTCAGCTATTTCAGAGACTGGACCTGGCTTCACACATACCTTAAATGACATGCCCATACCTTCCTCAGGTCTTCTTCTCCCTAATTCTCCCTAGTACATCTGTGACAAACTACTGCTTTTAGATATCAGCTTGTTGTGCTGGTTCAGCCATCATCATTTTATGCTGCCATCCGCTGCCTGATCACACAGGCCAATGCTGAACTCAGCAACATCCCCTAGGAAGTCTTCTTTCAGACAGTCCTACCATAGACTCCTGTGGTGCCAGCATCACCTGCTGGACAGAGATGGCTCCCTCAGTGGTCCTTCACATGGAAGGACACTACTCAGAGAGCTCAGCAAGGTGCAACCAGCCCCAAAAGAAGCCACACCCAACCACACAGGAAGCTCCTCCAACCAATCAGCTCATGGTTAAAGTAGCCCTGGCCTCGCCCACCACCCCAGCCATGACCACCTGGGTGAGGTCAGAGCCACAGGTGGGCCAGGTTCTGCCTCTGGGACATGAAGCCAATAGGAAAACCAAAACATTCTGCTAGGTTGTGACTCATCCACAGGTCAACTCCAGCTCGGGGCCCACAGCTCAGGCCCCAGCAATTCACAGCTCCATAATCATTAAATGACCATCTCAAGAATTCTCTGAAGGTAGTTAATTCCATAAAGGAATCACTTCTGTACTTACAATCACTCTTGCCTCAAAATATTCTACCTACCCAGGAACTGAAAGAAAGAGAAAAATCTAGATACAAGCATGCAGCATTTATTTTGAAGAAATTATGATACTGGTATTATCCCCACTTTAATAATCATACTATGTGCACATGCAATTTTAGGACCTTTCCTGCCCAACCCAACAGCGCTGTGTATCTTCTCAGTATATTTAGACATTGATTAACCACAGGCTCCAGAGAAGGAATGCAATCAAGACTTCTAAGAACAGGCACTTCGTTTCATGTAATTTTCTCAGCATTCCCTTACTGGGTTCAGAAAGTGGTATTGCCAAGAAATCAAAGTTGTATGTTTGTTTTAAGAGTATAATAACTGACTTTATTTTAAAAATGTAGTTCTGGTTTAAACAGAAACAATCACATTTGATTTTTGCATGAAGAAAAGTCAGTAAGCTCTGTAAATACATCTCCTGTTAGTTCAGCTTTCCACCTGCCGTGACAGATACTGCCTTTTGTTACACTTCTCATCAGTAAAACATAACATATCTTTGGTCATCTTTGCTACCTGTCTTCAAAATTCATAAATAATGGAAGCAAGAGAAAGCACAGCTCTGACCAGAGACTGTGAAGGTCTGCTGCTTTGGAACATTATAGCTATTGTTTTTAACGATGAAAGAGATGACTTAAAGAATAAGGTTTGAAGGAGACAAGTTACAGCGTGTTCCTGTTCCATGCAATAACTGTGTATGGCTCCTTCTGGGGAGCGCTCCTGAGTCCGTGTGCTCTGCCCAGGGCACGGGTTCCAGCCCTGGCCAAGCAGGGGTTTGCTTATAAACACCAGTTCTCTTACACAGGAGCGTCTGCAGTTCAGATAGCTTCCAACAATACGGTACGTCACGTGGCTACACACACAAGGGCAGGGACCCTCAAATGAGGAGGCCACACTTACGCTACATAAAAAGGTTTATTGATGGAAAAATCATTATAATTTTCATTAGAAAATTCCTGCAAGTTCTTTCTGTGTTGCCTATATTCCTACAATATGTCAATAATAGATGATGTTACAGATGACCACAGTTAAGTTCTGCTGAAAGTCAGTAATTAGAGCCATATCTGATTAATTATCAGAAGCACAACGGAGTGCTGAGCAGTGCAGTCTGATTCATGAGCTGTTAAATTAGTAAACTGGAGGACAAGACACTGCTACGTGCACACTACGAGGCAGACTCACCCTTCAGGTAAAATTTCTGCAAAGAGCAGAAATAAACCGAATCCTAGCACAGGATAAAAGTGTTCTGTCCTCCTGTGAGGGTGACTCTAGACTAATTTAGATTAAATTTAGATTTCAACAAGTTCAAAGCTGTCCACATTCATTCTTTTACTGGGCCACATCATTACCTCGTATAAATTCATGTAGCTGCACTGAGCCCAGCTGAGTTACACCAGGTGACATTAAGGTTGCAAGACACATTTTCAAAGTCAGAAAATAAAAAGTACATTTCAGTAGCTGACTCAAATCATAGCAAACCACAGTACACAAATATCCCATAAAGATATGACTGGATATCAGATTTTCTCATGCTGTTACTAACGGGAGTCACTGCCATCACAAAAGTTACTCCAGTCTGTAAGTCCCCAACATGTGCTGTCACTGAAATCAGTCCTCCGTAACAGTGACAACTATTTACCTGTGTAGCCCCCTTTCCACTTTAATGATGAACATACCACAAATATCTAGGTGAAAGAAAAAAAATGAAAAAATATATAATCTAGGGTGATATTTTATCTGCTCACCAGGAAGTTCCTCATCCCAGCCAAGAAGAATTTTACAAGGTGCACATAAATGTTACACATAGCCTAATCTGACACTCTAATCCTCTAAAATAGCTTTCTCAGGGCCACATGATGGATCATATTATTGTTAAATCCCAATGACTTAGATGCACTTCATTTCTCTGACTTTCACTGGAAAGCCATGAACAAAGTGTATGATGGGATACCTGTGTTCCAATCAGAAACTGACTAGCAGCAACTAACTCCTGACGCTGTGCAGTAAGGAAAGAGCATCTCACTGGCTCTATAGTTACATGGAAGAGGTCTTCCAGCGAAGTAAAGAATTAAAATAAAATGAAAAATGTGATTAAGAAGGATATCTTTCTATGCTTCAAGGCTTACCTGACCACCTACAGGAAGCAAGGAATTCTTCTGTAATATACAGAACTGCTCAGTTTGTTAAGTGCATGGTTCGTCCTCCCAATTTCCTCTGAAAATTCATCTTTTAGTTACTGCCAGAGGCAGCAACAGTTGAGGTTAATAATGACCGTATAAAGCTGCTGTTTGAAATGACATGCTCTCCTGCACCAGTTCAGTAGCATCCAGGTGTCCCCAAGTGTAGCATCCTTCGCAGTGAGAAGGCTATTTACAATTACATTTTTAAGCCATCAAAAAGAAAAGCATTATGTGCGGTTCTTACACAAAGATAGGAATTTGCTGACTAACACTGAGGATTTTGCATAGCAGTGAGGCAGTTTAAGTAAATGGCTCCTAGGCTCAAAGGTTCATATTGCTTGTTATCTTTATATTTTAATTAAAGGATCAATTTAGAATTCTACTGGCTTCATCTTACACAAACAAAGAATTCCAGGAAATTGCACAAACATGTATGCACTCTGCCTGTTGTCCAAAATATTTTTATTGCTCTTGAAGAATATCTTACCTCTACGGGGATTTCTATCTAGCCAAAGAAAAAGTGAGATTCTGAAACAAATACAATGAAATTAATTAAAACTGCAATCACATTGCAACTATCACCCTGTTTATAAGTTCTTATAATAATTGAAATAAGCATTCAGAACCACACAGTTATACCATCGTCAAAACTTTGACTGCACCTCCTAGGTTTGGGACAGGAGGCCCAAAGTTTTCTTTTCCAGCACGGGGGGATACATGCAGGTTCAGTAGCATTTCTTATGTTTCTGAAGATCTCCATTATATTTGCAAGCCCATATGGCTAATTTCTTAGCTTCTTATTGTTATTAGGAAAAATACACAATGCCTGGTGAGCAAAGGGGCTTCCACAGCACTTTTGAGTGGTGCCTTGCACTAAACCAACAAGGAGGGGAAAAGTATAGTTGTGAAGTTGGCTCTTGAGATTCGGCAGCCGTCCTTCAAGGCAACAGCAGCCTGCCATGGGCAGGGCCCGCGGCTGGGGCTTCACAGCTTCGCCCAGCCCATTTAATGTGCTACGCCAGACGCAGCAGCAGCTACTTACACATTTTATGAATTAAGACCTTTGAAATCATCGCTGCAATGAAATTTGTCTCATTAAATTATTTTAAAAGGCAGAACCTCCATTAGCTCAAATTCCCCTTTGACAGGGGTGTAACCTGCTGTGTCCTCCGTGCCCCTCTCAGACATCTCTGGGCTTCTCAAAGGTCTTTTAGATCATCTGAACGCTAGTTAGCTTATCACAGCCATGCTAAATTCAAAAATTTGCATTTCTGAAGTTAAAGGCATGAAGCTAATGTACTGCCAGAATCACACAATGTAACTACAGTAGCAAATAATAATGCCTGAAAAATGAACTCTCAGCACACGTATTGCTGCAAAGCTTAAAGAAAACGAACCTGAAGAAAACGAATGAATCATTTATGAAACTAAACAAATGCTGTTGCACAAGGGGGGAACCAACCTCTTAAAGTGGAGTAGAGGAGATAGATGAGTAGGTTACACAGTGAAAGGCAGGCTGATTGGGGAAAAAAAAAAGTCACCAAATATCCTCTTGTCTTCTTTAGCTCCCACTGGCACTTGAGTAGGTGTTCTGGGGGGAAAAAGAAGAAAAAGGTTTAGTTTATTTTAAATATATATATATATGATTATGAGTATGTGTTTATTGTTTTTTTGATGTGAGGAGTACAACAGACTTCAGCCCCTCAAGGGATACAATCATAGAATTGTCTAGGTTGGAAAAAGCCCTTTAAGATCGTCGTGTCCAACCATTAACCTAACTCTGCCAAATCCACTGCTGGCCCATGTCCCTCAGCACCGCATCTGCACGACTTTTGAATGTGTCCAGGGACGGGACTCCACCACTGCCCCGGCCAACCTGGGCCAGCCCTGGACAACCCTTGCAGGGACGACATTTTTCTAATACCCAACCTAAACCTGCCCCGGTGCAACCGGGTATTTCTAGGGACAACCCGGCACTTACTGCCAAACCCAACAGACTCTCCCAGCCCCGCTCAGGCCCGTCAGGAGACACGTGGACGCGCAGCAAGCGCCCGGCTGCGCGCTGGGGCTGCCCGCGGTACAGTTCTGTGTCACCCCGCGGTACGGTTGTGTGTCACCCCGCGGTACGGTTCTGTGTCACCCCGCGGTACGGTT
>VZZY01006547.1:0-35528 GCA_013400335.1 Eurystomus gularis | reverse complement strand
CTCGGCCGGGCAGGAGGAGCCGGGGTAGCGCTGCTGGTGCTCCTCCGTTCGCGGGGGCTGGCTTGGCGCTGCCCCCGCCCTGCCAGCGCTGCGCCCGGGACACGGCGGCTGGGCCGGGAGCAAGGGCTGCCAGGAGGCCTCCTCCGGTTCCCTTCCGGGCAGGGAACGTGGCCTTTTAACTCCCGTAGCTCCACGCTGCGGCCTCTGCTGTGGTGTCTGGGGAGCAGCTCTGCTGCTCCAGGGCCGTGCTTTCAGGGTGGCGATGTCGATTTGCAACCCAAAAGAGTTTGGGAGTCCCTGTGGCTCTCTCAGAGGCTTGGAATAACGAAGCTGAGCTGCCTCCGCTTGACAGATACCCTCATAGTGCTCATGCAATCACGGAATCGTTTCGGTCGGAAAAGACCTTTAAGATTATTGAGTCCAACTAACACTGCCAAGTCCACCACTAAACCATGTCCCTCAGCACCACCTTCTCCATCAGCTGTTGAATATTTTGTGAAATACAGTCATAAAACGTGTGTTAAATAGATTCTAGCAAAAAGCAAAGTCCAGAGAGTTTTAAGTAATTTGCTTGTTCTCCAGTTCTTAGGCCTGTAAAATTCGGTTTCTTGAGATATTAGAATGTCACCAGTTAGTTTTAGAATCTACGCAAACCCTCCTTTTTTTTATAATGTTGAAGGGAAGCACAACTATTCCTCTTGTCTGACGTTGTGGTAATAAATAAATAGGATTGTCCAGTATATTTTTAAGCTTTATTGGGTGAAATGTTCATGGAGGCATGAGCTGTACTTCAGACGTTTGGCTGGCCTTGCTGAAGGCTGCCAAGGGGCGGTTTCAGCATTTCTGACCAGGAGCAGGATATATGCTTTTTAGGCATAACTTTAGAAGGTTTGAAATAATAAATTGAACTCCCAAGACAAGGCACAAGCTTAAAAAAGAAAAAAAGATCATCAGGTATAAAAGTATAATTTCTTCTGCTTTTAAGCATATATAAACCTGGGTTTGGGTCTTTCTCCCTAATGCTGAATTTCTCACAGAAGCAGATGATCCCTGGAGGTGGTAACTTCAGGATGGTCCAAGTGGCAGCGTGGGCAGTGCTGAAATTGCTGTTTGCCTGTGTGTAGTTATCCATGACACGTCCTTCCTCTTCTCTGCTCCTAACCTGTTCCCATGAAGTTTTATTTTAGAATGCAATTTATAATTTAAGATCTCGGGGAAATACTGTTGTTAGTGGGGAGTGATTTTTTTCATCATTTAATAGAGGAAAAATGTTGGACACTATTACTGCACAATTTCTTACGTATAAGCAGCCTAGACTTTGGGTGCTCAGACTTTGAAATCCTCTGGGATTATATCCTGATGAAAAGCCAGACAGATAGTTCTGAAACTAGCTAATGTGTATTTATAAATCATCTTTCTTATCAAGGCATCTACAACCTATAGAAATAATAATTCTCCCAACTCCATTTGAGAAAGAAAAGTCTATTTTAAAAAACCTTGTGAAGCTGACATCCTAGTCCATAATGGATCATTTACTTTTGCTGACCAGGCTTACTAAACATATAAAGCTTATTCTGAAAAGGAGTAGCTAGAATGAAAACCTCCTCTTTGTTGATTTTGAATTACTGTTACGTGGTTTGGGTAAGATTCCCTAGAAAAGAAAACTTTGTGCTTTATTTACAAAAAAGAAAACCAATCCAAAGATTAAATCTTGTGCGTCAGACTTGGAAACTAAGGGTGAGCATCTAAGTTGACATGAATTAATGTGGCTCCGCTGATTTCAATGGTAAACATTGTGTGCTTGCTGAGGTGCTGTCCTCCACCATTGTAACTGAGTCACAGTTGTAGTAATAAGCATTTCTTGCTTGTTGCCGTTAAACATAAGCCTTCCATTTCAAATTGGAGTTTTAAAGAAACTTTTTAATAAATAAATAAAATGCTTTTTGAACTGAGTTGTATCTATAATAATTTCCTAATGGTAAACAAACGGCGCAGTAGGTCTGATCCCAAACTGTGTCCTCCATTGGGCCCTCTTGAAGTGGAGGAAATTGCAAATTGTGCCAGAAGTCCAGCGATGTAAAAGACATGATATGGGAAGAGATGGGCATCAGACAAGAACATGTGCGAGAGCTGAGGCACTGAGGTGCCACACTGCAAGGGAAGAACAAATGACTACAGAAAGTTCCAAGATGATTATGAAAGATGAACCAATTAAAACCTGCCTTCCAGCAATTAAATTAAGGCAAAGTTACCACTACAAAATCATGCAACATTCTGACAGTTACCTAAAGATAATGGAAATCACTGGACCGACTTCTGCACTTTATCACAGCCATCGTCTTTTTGTGGGTTTCAATTCTGGACTATTTCCAATGGGAGCTAGGAGCAACAACGCTATTCTGTTACTCTTCTATACAATTACATAAAACATCAGTTAGAATACCCACGTCCAGGTGTAGAACTATGGATATGGAAGTCCGAGCCAAAGTCATTCCAGATGCTGTGAATCAGTAGCTCCACGAAAATCTGGCATTCACTGTGGTTCTTAAGACCCAAAGCTCCCAGGGTCTCACATAAGTTACGCACGTCAAGGCTGTAGAATTAGGCCTTGTAGCTGTAAAATCTGCCAAAACAGCAGCACAGCAAGTCAGCATAATCTTTTAGTTCTTGGCATCTGGCCTTTACTGATGCGTAGTTCAGATCTGAAAAAAATTCTTTTGGGAGGAGATGGAGAAGAGAACCATGAGGGAAGTGTTCATTAACCTTTACCCTCCATAACAGAATTGGAAAACATTAGCTTGAAGTCTTGGCTTGGACAGTAAGGCGATCATTCACTCGGCTTAATCCATGAAGTAAATACAACACGCTTTTATTTTTAAATTACTTAAATGCTGCATTTATGGTTAGTTTGAACATTAAATCACATATGGGTGGACAAGAAAATGTTAATTTCCTGCAAATGAAAATCATTTGGTTGCTTGATTGCTATTTGAATTAAGGGCAAACATTAGCAAAGCCGGTTTGACTGAGGCAAGCAGTGAAAAACAAAGGCTAAAACGTGTCAGAGAAACAAAGCGAAGCAGGCTCCAGTGTCCTGTATTCCTCTAAAGCTTCAGAAGATAAATGAGCAGAGGTAGACGCAGGGCAGAATACAAAGCTTTATTTGAAAGCTAAATTTAAAAAACCCAAACAACTTAAAAGGGATCAAATAACAATAATAAAACTTTTTAACTTGGGTGCAAGGAAGCCTCATCTAGAAGATAAGCACTGAAAGGGAGATAAAGAAAAGTTTCTCACTTGTTTTAGGCTCGATGACAATTAAAGCAGTTTTTTGTCACAGGTGAACAGAAATGGAATGTTTGGTTCATTTCTTTCTCTCTTTTATTAGAGAGTTTGTCACACATGCATTTTTAATTGCTTTGAGGTTTTTCTTCTTTCTCCTTAATCATCCCCTGTTTGTAAAACTCTGTCAATATATATCAAAAGTATCTTGGTAGCCATTGTCTTCTGTTCGTTTTGTCTTTTCCTTTTGCTCACTGATTTTACTTGCTTGTATTTTGAATTTTAGTGAAGTTACAATGGCTCATTTTGTTTGCATAGCGATTCAGATAACATTTCATATTCTTTTTCCAGTGTGGTGGGTGGTATTATTGACTGATAAAATTTCAGCATTAGGGTTATGTTTGAGAGTTTAATGACTCTTACAAAAACTGTGCAGGGTTGTATCTGGAAGTTACACCAACAACATATATGCAGTCCAAGAGGATTTTTGTAAGATGATTTAAAAATCAATCTTTTTAATATAAGAAACCTGGCAGTGCTTTTTTTTAAGTGGATTTTATAAAAGTATTTGGCACTTTGCTTTTCATTGTTGAGCTCTTTGGGACATGTATTGTTGGATGTTAGCGTGTGATGGTATTCTTCCTCTGTAATCTACAGAATTTTACCCACAGGTATTTTCAGTGATTGTACTGGAAACCACAGCATCATTCTTGCCAAACGTCAGCCTTCCTATACCTAAAGCCTCTACTCATCGGAAGTTTGAGATTTAATAGTTCTGCTGAGCTGAAAGTGGGACGAATACTTTTTTTCCATTTTTTTTTCATTCCATTCCTGTTTTCCTGGTGCAGCTCAGTTCTAATTCAGAAGGGACCAAGACAAAAAAATAACTGTACTTCCATATGTTACTGTAGAGAATACATGCTGTAATGTCCCCACTGTGGTACATGGGTAAACCAGCAGAGTTAAAACTTCTTTCAGGGACGTGATTGACACTTGCTGGCTCTCTGCATGCTGGTGCAGCTGGACAGACATCCCAGTGCTGAGTGGGGCAGTGGTCTGGTGAGAGAAAGAGGTGGCAGGAGCAAGTTGGTGGGGTCTCTAGAACAGAAACTCCAGTAAGAAGAAAAGTTGTAGTGAGAATTCAGTATGAACTTGACAACTGTTTACCAAGAATGAAATGGGATCATTAGCTTCTATACTGACAGATGACAGTAACTTCTTTGCCGCCTTAGCCGGAATAGAACATTTCTAACTTTGCACTGATATACGTGAGAGGAACAACAAAGCTTTGGGCATTATGATTCTGTTTAAAGTACAGAGAACAGTCCTGTAACAATTGGAATAATTTTAATGAAATTACTTTTAGTTAAAATATAGCACTAGTCAAAACTGAAATATATCATGGTGGTGTATTAGTTCTGATAAGGTTTTGGCTGTGTAGTACTCGCTGATCTCTTGCACAGATAGGGCAGAAACCAAAGAAAACAAGTCTGATACTGGGAAGCATATGGGTTTTCATAAAATTGGATATCTGACACAATTCCATTCGACATAGATACTGGAGGGTTTTGTGTTCTTTCAATGCACAACAAAGACTAATTTACAAATCTTTAAGGTTTATTGTGAAGCAGAGGTGTCATCTTATGGGGAGCTTTGTAATTTTTAGAATAGCTTCTCCATAACACAGGGTTGTGTAACACAGAAAAATGGGTATAATATGTGGATTTCATTATTGCTTATCTGCAAGGAATTGCTGTAAAGGCATTTTCCCACTCTGAGTTATGGAGGTAATCCAGGCTTCGATTCCTGCTGCCATAGCCACAGAGGTTTCCTGAAATGTTCAGGTTTGTTGCCACTTTCTGAAAGAAAACTATAGTTACAGGGTTTTTTACCCCTGTGACCTCCTTTTCTTCTCCTGTCCTACCAATGTCAGGAGAAAATTGAGGGAGATTTTGCCTGATCATAAGGTTAGTACACCAGGATTTTTGTGGACAAACAAAACAGTCAGTAGTATGGTTTTTGTGTTTTGAGGAGACACTGCAGTGTCACTCTTCCACAGGAGAATTCCCTCTGTGCCCATGTGGTGATGGTGCTCGTGCTCCTCAAAAGCTGTGCCCTTTCACTAGGCAGTGGAAAATGTTACTCAGGCGATGCTCAGCTGCCCGTTGTGTAAGGCAGATCCCTGCCTTTCCTGAGTGGCCAATATTGCCACCCACCTCAAGGACTATTGATTCACAACATGGCTTTAATGAAAACCAATAGATGAATCCGATTTTTGTTCATATTTGAAACATGCAATGTTGTACCTTAAAGCATAAGAGTGAAATGTGGTGTAGATACTGCGTTCTACCCATTTTTTAACATCTTGGTTTGCGTTGTCTCTGTCAGCAAGGGGATTTCTCTCTCAGCCCTCACCAGTCTAGTTTTTAATGACTTGGCTGGAGGATTATTTAATCTGTTTTATATAAACTTTAAAATAATATGAGGAGGCATAAATGTGATGCTCAAAGTCTTGATTTCAGTGTAATTTAATAGAAAGGATCTTTTACAAAGCGGCATTGTGCAGTGCAAAGCATCGAGGCTTTCATCCATCTTTATTGTTTCTCATTTAGGCCCAGATCCACACTTACATGCCAGATGGCAACTGCAGAGGAGTTTCAAGTTATAGCTGCAATAGATGAGAAGATAAGTGCCTCTTGAGAAAGGCAAAGCCAGATTGCATATTCCTTTCCATTGCACCTGATGACTTATTGCTAGTTACTAATTGGCTTGTCCGTACACAGGCTGTTCAGAATCTGAAGGCAGTGCTGAACTTTATCTGGAGCTCTGTTCTTCCTGCAGAGATCACGGGTGAAGTACACCTTTGCAGAGAATATTTTATATGAAGCTCTGTGAAACTCAGACCTAAGGGGTTTTTTTTTTTCTTTTCATTACTGCTGTGTCAATTTTTTTCCTTCAGGAGAGCTGTAAAATCTTGTGTAACTGTCATTGTTAGTTATTATTGCAAAATAGAGTAGCTGACTATGATGTGCTGACAATTGACAATATATGCATAATAAAAAAGAGACAGAAAACTATGATAAGTAGGGCTTGGTCTATTTTTCATTAAAGATATAAATGTTTTAATAGCGCTCTTCCTTTCCCACATATTTTTGAGTGTATTTTCATTTTAATCCTGAGTGGGGCATTTGACAACTTAGACTATGTACAGAGAACCAAGCGAGCCAACCATGAAAAGCATAAAATAACTCAGGAATGAGAAACTGCTGAAATATTTCTAGAGCTTTAGAACAGTGTTGTTGTTTGCCACTGTTGTTGATGAAAGACAAAATCACTGTGTAATGGTACAGCATGTAGCCAGCCTTGTAATAAACCCTTTAAGAGGTGAAGTGCTCACTTAGAAAACAGCATCCCTCATGCAATGAAATGTCAGTAATTTTCCAGCTAATGCAGAACCTGCATTATCTCCCAAAATCTTCAAATGAAAGCGTTTTCCCTAGATACATTTTGCTAAATGCAGAGACAACTTAACAGAGATCTTTGCAAACAGAAAACAAACCGTTTTCTGTGTTAGTGTTCGGTATCTTTGCTGCCCATGCGTCTGTAATCACAGTCCCAACAAATCCAGAAGTATAGGTGTGACAGTGCAGCACATCAGGGCAGTAATGCCACACAAATAAGTAAAGAGCGTATCTTGTTAAAAAACATGAAGGGAAATAAATCACTGGAAAGCAATGGTACTTCTCAAAGGTATTCTCTACAAAGAAAGATGAGAAAGAGAAGGAACATTCTTAAGTACAACAAGACCACGTTAAAAATCTAGCAAAATCACTGGGGAGATTCCCAACACTTTAACTGGACTGTGAATTGAGTCCACATCTTGTAAGTTATTGTTTGCTTCAGAAAATTGCTAAATTGACTTTTCCTGTTGAGAGCTCCACCAGTAACAGATGAGACACAATCACAGACAAGCATCCAATCAACAATGAAGCGTTTAACACTTGGATAGCTATGCAGCCAAACCAGCAGTCCTCAGGGAAAGGAAATTCAGACATCACAGATGTGTTAGAAGTCAGTGAATGTAGATTCCTAAAAATCCTGGGTCGAGTCTTTTCAGTTTGGGGTTTTTTTGTTGTTTGTTTTTGTTTTGTTTTTGTTTTTTTTTTATCTACATGGGATCCAGACCTTAAAGCTAATGGGGTCCTTGCAGTGGCCCCACTGCTACAGCTGAGCCAATAGCTTGCAGCTGGAAAGCCTTTAGCTCCTTTCCATATATGTGAAGGAATTACTTTGCTCATCAGCAGCCACAGGTGAGTGACAAACAGCACTTATTTAACAGAACCCAGTAGCTCTGGGCTTTTTTGGGGTTTGATTACAGCAGTGAAAGATCATTTGTCCAACTGAGCACACAGGGTATCTGTAGGTAAGCCTAAAAAATAGAATTTAACACATATATCAGGTGGGATATATCTTGAACTTGTAAGTGTGAGTTATGGCTGTGGTAGGATGCCCCTTTGACTGGGGCTTTTGAAACTGTGCTTGTACAGGAACTTTGGAGAATGATCATCATAGTGGTTTCTATCATAGCTTTGCCAAAACCAAATCCAGTTTAATGAAATGCCTCTCAAGGTACCGCTGTGTAGTGATGGATAAAAACATTTGTAGTACCCTTTGTCATCTTGCGAAATTAAGAGTACTTTGTAGTCCAAAGCATTCCTTAAACCCTCTGAGGGAAAATAAAGAACTGCAAAGTGAGGGAAGAAAGTCTGTTAGAGTTTGAAGTAGACATGTTAAGAAGTTAAAAAAAAAAAATTAGGATGAATAGCTGGGAAGACAAGAAGAATTAAGGTGAGCTTGCTAAGAGATGTTTGACATGGTAGTGTACTCTGCAGTTATCTGAGAATAAGCGCTTGCTAATAATGTGGATAAACTTTTAGCAAATTCTGTAACTGAAATCTCTTAAAGGCTAAATTGAGTGTTATTGTTTGTTGAGCGTATATTGTAACATGATTTATGTCAGCTTGTATATGTTATAAGATAATATAACAGATAAATTCATTGCGTAGAAGCACGCTTTCACCAGATTTCACTGATGAAATCAAAACTATGAAGGCCTCACTAATTACTTCTTTTAATCTTTCTCTATCCCAGTGACCAGAAGTAACCTAAGCTGAAAGTGAAGACAAGCAGATTTGGAAAAAGTGAGCGAAATAATTAAGATTTCCTATGGTCTGTAATCATCCATAGATTAACACTGACCTATCACTGTGTTCTAGGGAAAGGAGGTGTCTTAAAAGAACTGGATAACTGGCTAATAAATCTAACATTTTAAATCTGAGTAAAAGTAACGGATACCTTACTTGAGGGCATTGGTGTACTTCTGAAGCATTAGGCATTGGTTATAGTTGGAGGAAATTTAAAGGCACCATGGGGCCAATAGTGCAGTTATGGAAAAGTGATACAAATAGTTCTAAAGTGAATTTATTATGCTAAAGGTGCTGGCTTGACTGACATACTAGAGACCAAGTTCACCTTTAGACTTACAGCTCCCGAAGATGAAAAAGTAGTTTGCTTACTGTACAGCTAAAAGATAATTCTTCCCAATGGACAAAAATTGTTGTTCCTTCTTCTTAAGCTTAAATGTCATTTGTTGAAAACTTCAGAGATTGTTTTCTTCAGTCTTATTTTTCATTCTCAGGTAATACTGAGTAAATTCATTGGGGTTGTGTGGCCTGAATCAGTAAGGCTGCGCTTGAAACTACCAAGGCTGATTGATCTTGGTTAGGATTGTTCAATGAGAATGGAGGTGATGGAGATGCTTATTTTTTGGTGTGATGGAACATCCTATATTTCTGAATAAGCACTTCCTTAAAAACCTTTTCTTTTTCCTTCTGAGTTTGCAATGGTGGGTTAACAGGTCTGCATGGAACAGCAGGGACTTTATGCTTGTTTTTCTGCCAAGGAGATATTCATATGTATGAGTAATAGTAATAGTCTGTGGCTTTTCTTTATTTAACTTGTTTGTTTTTTAAATACTCTAACCACTGCTTTTATTTGTTAATAACCATGTCACACACATCTCTGCAAATACAGCAATGAGTAATTCCATTTTCGAGGTCAGACCTGTTACAGAAGGTACTGCTTTCCAGATAAAGGTTCAGGGTGCTCTTCAATGAATCATTGCTCTAATAAATCATTTTGTGTATATACTAGCACATACAAGTTAGGGTATTAATTTCCAAGCAGTACCTGTCATGAATATGTAGTTTAAAAAACCTGAGCTGAATAAAGCACGTAGCCTTAACGTTTCAAGACCGTATCTGTAAGTCACTGTACGTTCATGCTGATACACAGACAAAGGTGAATTAGTTCCAGACAAAAATGCATCAATGCTCTATTGAATAGTCAATTATTAAAGACATAATAGAATCTGTGGTTATCAAGGCATGCTCAGAATGTGTGTAGGGTGCATAATATCCACCAGAATGGAACAGAATCAGATGATTATCAAAAAATCCAGGCAAAAATTATATGAACATGGGATTAAAATGAAGTATTGCTTCTGCTGTACAAGGAATGTGCTACTTTACTTCATTTACCCTCCCAAGGAGCTAATTTCAGATTCTTATTATATGTATAACCCAAGAAAAATAGCAGTAAACATTATTTTAATTGCCCTCAAGAAATAATCTATCCAATTTTCCATTTTGTAGAGAAATAATGTTTTTGAGAACCACATGCAAGGGTAAATGCTAAAATGTAAATGTCCTGGCAAATGTTCCTGTAGCAATTCGGTTGAATAAGACGAAGAAAAAAAGTGAATAAATTGCTGCTGAATAATGAGGTTTTAAATATTGTTCGGTCCTCTGAACCTATGCTAAAGATTTTATTCAGGAGTAAAAAAAAAAAGTTTGACAATTGACTGTTGACATTGGCAACAAACTACAAACATCAGTTAGGCTGTAGCTGTTTAATGTTTTACTGCAATTATATGCCATGGTTAATGCATTGGGTCATTGGTATAGTGCATCTATTTCATTAACATTAGGCAAGTTGCATGTTTATTGCAATATGTTTAAAGGCATCATTTCAGCCAACAAAGAGGCATGTTGCAGGGTGCATTACTTCAAGAGCATTTTATTAGAACTTTTTTCTCAGTTGCGTTAAGTGGAATTACTGGTATCGTTAATTGAGATATTACTATGTTTTCATGGTTTATTAAAATATATATTTCCTGATCTCTAACTTTCAAAAATACTTTTTACTAGTCTTTTTTGCAACATAAGCAGTTACAGTTATTTGCACACTCCAATAAAAGTGGAAGAATCTTTCTTTAGTGAGATTAAACAGGTTACTGTTACTTTATTTTCCAAAAAGGCCTGGACAGTATGTGAGATGATACTCAGTTATTACTGACATTTTGTGTATATTAAACAGGAAATGTGTGATGGAGGGCTGTATAAATTGATACATTCACCAAAAAACCAGAAATCGTGTAACTGTTGTTGTAAGATATTGCAAGAATGTCTTGGCTAATGAGATTACAAGTGCAAGTTAATTTATCTGGATGAAAGCAGAGGAATTGAGAGGGAAAAGTTCAGAATTGGAGAGTGACCATACATTGATTTGTGAGAGACCTTTTCTTCTAGAAATTTCTGCTAGAATTTGGATGCAAAAATGAGTTCTTCGTTCTGCAATGTAATTCACTAGGCTGTTCTCGTAAACATGGTGACCCTCACAGCATGGTTGTGGTTTTGTGGAAGGTGATTAAGATTAGAATGATTTATATGGTTATGTGCAAAACAGTCTTAGCCAAGTTACTTGATGTGTAAAAAGAGAAGGAAGGTTTGCAACAGAGGTGGGATAACGCTTCTCCATTTCTGTGTGAGACATTCACATGCATCTCCAAGTGGGTATTGCAGGTGGGAGCCTTCACTGCAGCAAAACACACAAAGAGAACATGCAGAGATTGTGTAAGAGCTGGTGTATCATGTTTCTCTTCATGACAGGAGATACTTAACAGTATTCACAGCTGTTTAAAACAGCTGTCTGGAATAGCATGATCTGGTGTGATACTTCTTGAAGCTAACTCAAATGGAGTAGTCTTTAACAGGAAATTTTAACAAAAACTTAGCAAATGAGTGTGGTTAAAATTACTGGTCCAAATCCTTAACATAAAATGCACTGTTAAATCCTAACCCCCAAAGCATCAATGTTCTAACAAAGCTGTGAGTAGAAATATCTTTGTCACTAACCATTTGTTCCACTCGGGATTCGGTAACGGAGGCCTCTGAGTGGGAACCTGCCATTAATAGTAATGAGCTTCAAGCACCTACAATCAGGGCACTTGCTGTAGCTGTCAGTCAGCTGATGGGGTTATTTATCCTTCTGCTCCAGTCATGGATCAAGAAACTTCTGATGCTTGTTGATACCACAGCAGATGTAGTTGTCTGCTATTACTTCTGCACTTTCAAGTAGTGTTTAGCTTTTCCCAAAGCAGAGGATATTTTGTTAGCTACAAGGCCTTTCTGGTTAATGATGTGATCCAAATATGGAGAGAACTGTCTGGAATAGGAACCGATCTTGGTGTGAAGGAGGGGCTCTTTTGTGAGATTTTTTTTCTCATATATTTGTAGCTGCAGGTATAAACCTCAAAATAAGTCGACATCTACCTAGTTGTACTGCAGGCAATTATTGTCTCTTATATTAAAAGCTGTTCAGCAGGGAGATACTGTTTCCAACGCTTTCTCATGGATATTCTGTCATGCGCTCTTAAAGAAAAGATAGAGTTCCACTCAAATTCATTAAGTTCTGGAGAAAGTCCTGAGGTTGCTCAGATGCTTGGGGAGAGTGTGTCCTCATGTTGGCCCTAGCTTTGGTACCTCTGTGTAGAGGGGAGAGGAAGATGTGACCAGTTACTGCTCTCCACCTTAACTTGAAGTCTGTTTTTTAATTACTTGTTTGGGTCTTGGGGAAGGTTATTTGAGTTCTGCCCCTGAACAAAACTTGGTTTCCAGGAGACCAAGAGAGCCTGAAAAGGGTATCTTGGGGTCCCCCTTTTAAACAGTGTAATATTCTAACATGGTGTCTCCAGTGGCTGAGGACTACTATTCTTCCCCCTTAACTCTTATATTGCTTGCAGCTTGCCCAAGTCTTTTTCCTTAGCTTGATGTTTTTGCCTACCCAAATTACCTGTGTTGCTCTTTTTGGGTTCACTTCTCTCCTGCTCTGCTGAGCAATTTTACTGTTTCCTCTAATGACTGCTTATGCTAATCTAGGAAATGTTTAGAATAAGAAAGCTGCAATCATAATGACATGTGGGTTTTTTAATGCAGCAAGACAGACACAAAAATCAGGATTTGCATACTTAGTTTGTTAAAATTATAAGCTAAGGCTTGTGTAAACCAGTAGCTGTTCCAGCAGCAGAAAGAAGTTCAGGCCATTTAAAAAGATATTTCCTAAGTGTTGCTTGGATTAGAAAGGAAGGGAAAAGGAAGCAACAGTTCTGCTGAAAACACTCCAAATGTGCAGAGCAGACCAGTTAGCTTGCTTCTTTCTCCCCCTTAGACATCCCTAATACAAGTAAACAAAAAACAAACCAGCAATTCCATTAGTCCCGGTATCTTCTGAACTTTTCCAGGCTGCAGTAGCTTTACCTTAGCAGAGCTTTGATCCTGTTATTGGTTCTACATGACTAACCTTTTTACTTGAGGGCTGTGTCTGCTCCTCTGGATCCTGGTGCTTGCATGGTCAAAGGTTGCCGAATTGTGTCGAATAGAGATGTAACATTAGTGTAGTGTCACTTCTTCATGCTGCTGAAGTTACAGGGAAAAAAGCATGTACTTAACCAGGTCTTCATTTCTGCTGTCCTACCCAGCCTTCTCTGCAAAGGCTTGAGTTATGAGTGTAACAGATTTTTATTATTAAAGCTACAGTAATTCTGTGTCCCTTATGTACTGCTGAATTTTAGCATCTCATTCCCTCCTGTTTTCTGTTTCTCTGCATTCCTCTTGGTAGTAGCATTTGTTGGTAGCAGAGCATGATGCCAGCACAGAGCCCTTCGCATTGCACAAGTGAACAACTTCAGTGCCAGCTGTGGGACTCTTAGTCTTTTGGAATCTAATAGTGGAAACCCCAGTGGAAACGATGACAACTTCTTTGTAAGATAAAAGTTATGAAGCTTCAGGGTAAAGCATGGCATTGAATGAAGAACTAGTCAAAACTAAAATCACAATTATGCATGAGAGGAGCGGTGTCTCTTTGGAGGGAATGTTACTTGCATATGCAAAAAGGTTAAAACATTTGTCTTTAACCTCTAGTTTTTGTTTTAGTCAAACAACTGCAGAAAGGGCTGGCCTCTTTCACAAAGGAAAGAAAATTAGAGAGTACAACTGTGGTAGAGGAGGGAAAAGAAACCCCAAAGCTTTAATGTATGTCAACATTGAAATGCAGTGCGTGCCTTCAATAGTGCCATATTTACAATTACTCCATTTCTTTGCAATTTGTAAGAAATGGCACAGTGAGGTGAACAGGATTGAGGAAGAAAAAGGATGCCTGATGTTCTTACAGAGATAATGGATTTTCCTTAAGAGAAGTCATAAACTCCAACAAAATAGCCTGAAAAAAGTAAAGAATGAATACCTATGGAATGTACTACCTGATGTAAATCCTTTCACATCTAAATTAAAGCTTCTTAACCCAAGAACAGTTTAACTATCTATGGATATTATATTCCTATAAACACGTATATTAAAGGAGGGTTAGGTTAAAGAAAACATAATCAACATTTAATTTATTTTCCTCTGGAGTTTCCTGAACCCATATACGGTAATGCTGAGTTGTGAGCCTGGCAATAAAGGGCTTTCTTGTTTTCTGCAGTAAGGATGCAGGTGCTTGTTATCTCTGGAATTGCTTTATGGAACTGAATTTGCATTTCCGACTAATTTGGCTTTCTTTAAACATGAATTATTTGTATCAAAGCAATAGTAGGAAAGGTGGATTTTTTTTTTGCCAAGACTTACAATGCAGTGAGGTTAATGACAGCAGTGCTACTTTAGTCAGGAAATGAATTTGCCCTTAAGTCAGAATAAGAATTCTTCAGAAGAGATGCTTAAGAAAACTTAGGTAACCTTCCCTCGTATCAGTCATTGGCACTTGTTACAGAGGAACTGATGATCTTCAAAATGATTATTAGCTTAACATCTGTATTGGGTAAGGATATACCGTTGGCATTTTAGAGAGCTAAAAATAGGTACAGATTACTTTGGGGTTATCTACCTAAACAGTTTTAATGGTCTTTAGCATCCGGATAACTTTTGGAGGCCTGGGTTTGTGTCAGTTGGCCAAGATAAAATAGGAAATTTGTGAAATAATACAAATCCAAATTTGAGTCTCAGGACAACTCTCTGGGCAACAGGCTGTCCTGGCCCTGCAGAACTCCTATAACCATTGAGCATCAGACTTCTCTGTGTGAAGATGAAACTTTGATACCACCAGTGAAAGAAATACTTCTTTCCACGCTCCTCTGAAGTATTTTAGTGAAGAATATAAATATTTTTCAACAATATAACTAGGATTTTTTACAGGAGTCGTGAAGAATGATTTTTTTTAAATTCTGTGTTATGTCAGTATCTGCTTAGAAGCATGAAGGAATCTAAGAAAATACAATGCAACTATTTTAAATGTGGCTGGCCCCATCTTGCCAAAGGAAGGGTTGACATAATTTTTGACTAGCAGATATAGAAATATGTAGCACAGTAAAGAACTGAGTCATGTCATTCCTTTTAGCAGTAATAACAAGCAATGAAATCTTGGTCTTATATAATTCAATATTCATCCCTAAGCTGTGCAATACAGAAGTTACTACTAAAAAAAGGAGATAAGCTGTGAATAGTTAAAGCAGCTGATATCAGAATTAGTAGGAAATTGTACCAAGTGTTTGTAGAATGAATTTTATTGGTAGCTACTTTCTACACATGTATCTTTCTGCAACTTTCTATACTGCCTGCTAGGCTGAATTGTCTAAAAAATGTAATTTAGTTCATGTATCTGCAAGTGAGAAGGAAAGAAAACCCACACAAAAAATCAAATATTATGAATGCCTTTGTAGGGTCTGTAATGGAATCTATGTTTAACTTTGTTAAAATTCTACAAATCCTTGTTAGCATTGAATTTGTGCCAGTAGTGCAACTGATACAGAAGCTCCAGTGAGTAATCATTTGTTCCTCAAGATACACTGACTGCATTAGCATGGGAAGTACTGGATAGTTTGGGTGTGATACATTTAGAACAGAATTCTCTTTAGCGATATTTTAAATGAAACATTGGCTCCACTAATAAGAAATCCATACAATTGTTACAAAAAGCCCATAACTAAAGAAAATATGAAGTGGGGAAAAGCCAGATTTCACGCGCTGGAGAACAGAATAATAAGCTACTTCAGAAAGAAAACTGAATTAATTTGAAACACAGGTCTGAAGAAATGCATTTACTTTGTAAGGAGGTGATTATTGTGTGTGGCATTCAGCCTCCAGTTCCACATAAACCAGAAAAGCACACCTCTGTCCTTCCTGTTGTGGGGTTAGCTTCTGCAGGGCCTGGACTGTTATAGATGTGCTTTGGTGCTCCAAAATTAAGTCCTGTATGGGTCATTATGCGCTGTTCCCTGATCCAGGTCTAGTGTTTGTATGCAGAAGTATGTAATAATAAAAGTTAGGTGAAACTGCTGTTGCCCAAGTGAGCAGGGCACACTTAATCCCACTTTTTGGTCCTAGATTGGCACTTCACATAGATACTTAAGCAGTTCAGTGTCAGTGCCAGAGCTGGCCTTATATATGCAATGGTAACAGTGTGAAAGAGGCTGGTACAGTGAGAGGACAAGTTTAATCTGCCCTGAAAATAGAGAGAGCTGCTGAGATACCACCAGACTTAGACACTGCAGTTTTTGGTGTGTGGTCTTTCACCATTTCCCCCCCAAATGTGCTTTCACCAGCGGTTTTCTTGCACAACAGTTACAAATGTGCTGTTCCTCATATCATAAAAGTCAACAGGCAAATGATATGTTGTGCTTCTAATAAATGGCCATTCTAACAACTTCACACACAGCTGACACCATTGCAATGCCAGAGTTGTCATAAGTGGCGCAGTCCTTCCAAAAGGGATGTGGAAATACTTGTCTCTTCCCTTTTGAGCTGATTAGTGTAATTCTCCTCTCTGAATCTGCAAAGCTGGAAGATGCTCATTTTCTTGCTTTATTCATCCAGATTCTCGCTGACACTTAAATACAGGTGTCCAAAACAGTTTAACAAGCCGCATCATTCAGGGATATTGTTTCCACCTATTTCCTGTGCATCCAGTCATTTTTATTGGGAATATCCCCTTTTTACCATCCGTGTTTTACTGTTGCCTCTTGCTGAATGTTTGGCTGTTACAAAAACCGCATGACAACGAGCTCAACAAGCTGGGATCAGCTGCTGAATTAAGGAAGACGCATGCAGCAGAGTTCCCAGTGCTGTGCTGGCATTTTGTCTGATCTTAGATTCAACTGAAGATCCTGTGCTTTAGTCTTGAAGCTTTTGCAAGGCATTTCAAAGGCCATCCCTCAGCAACGTGCTGTAACAGCTGTGATAAACACAGCGAAGGACCTTTGTAGAGCAGCTACTACAAGAGATGAAGAGGCAAAGTCTAATTCTGCTTAAAGTCTATTGCAGGAATTTTAAGTTGGAGTTTCTTCACAACTTAATGTTTTATTCAAGTTATTTCTCACTGAAAACATTCAGTTTTATCTGAAATATTGTCAGATGATATTTCAGGTAATTGTCAGGATGATCAGATTATCCTGAGAATACCCAAGGCTATCATATGATTAAAAAGCACAGGTCAGCATACATGTGAAGTTAAAATACTAGGAGTATTTAAAGAGATTCCTACAAAGATGGATGTAAAAATCACCTATTTTAATTCTAATAAAATTACCGTGTTTAGTTACGCTTCTCCATTTGAAATTTTGGAGGTATTATTAGAACCGTTCTTGCTTTAAAGTGGAAAGTAATGCTCTTTGGTCTCCTCTGATCTGTTGGAACTAATATTACTGCTCATTGCACATAAGGATGAGGGACTTTGCATCTGCAAAATATTTTGTCTTCTGCATGTAAGAGTTTAAGATTCATCTTGGCTTTTGGAACCTCTAAGATATTTGCTGTTTTGAAAAAATGTATTTTTCTTTATTTCCCTCATATCAGTATGCCTACCCATCTCCCTGCGAATTGTGCTCCGAGACTAAATTTCCTGTGATACAGAAGAGATAAAGAAGCTGAAATGAGTCTCACAAATACATAATGATGGCTGCGGAAGGGAGCAGCCCACACTGGGAAATGCAAGTGTACCAGCTATACTCCAAAAAATGAGACACAAAAACACGTGGTGAATGTCATGTTCACTGCATGTTGTTTTCAGTCCCATAACACAGCGGAGGAAGTTCATGTTACCTTGGTGGCAGCAGTGTGCTGCGGCAGCTTTGCTCCTCTGACGGGGGCGAGCCAGAGTCCTTGCTGTTCCTGGTACAACGGGAATCAGAAGCTGTTTTTTTTTGTTCGGGTGTTGATTGGTTTTCATTAGCATTGACTCCATAAAGATATCTGTACAGCTTCTGCTTTTTTAGGGGAATAATAAATACTAACAATAAGCTATGTATTTTGATGTATGCCTCTCTTACAGATACTGCAATACTGCTAAATCAAAAACTACAGCGTTTAGGTGTTCGAAGGTGAAATGAATTTCGCTTAAATAGGTTGTGTTCAGAAGTGAAACCTGCTTCCCAGTGAGAGCCCGGGTGCTGCTTGCAGCCTCCACAGCCCACCCTGCTGCTCACTGTGACCCTGTTCTTGCCTGTCCTTCCATCCCATCTCCTCACTCTCCTGTGTGTAGGTCAGGGGCATGGTCACTAGGCCAGCATGACTGCTGTGACTTCCAGCCTTGCTGTGCAGAAGCCCCAGCTTTAATTTGCACTTTGTATGTGCTGCCTGTGCTGTGACAGGAAGAGTTTTTCTCTCGGAACAGCTGGTGGTAGAGAATGGAGCTCCACGTAACATGAGATCAGGCCTTCATTTGCTGCTTTTCACTATGTTGTGTCAAAGTGTTTTGAATGAAACAGATCCCTAGAAGTAGGATATTTCCTCAGGCCTTCTGGTTGGCTTAAAAGAGGAAAAGGGGTATGCTGCAAGCAGAAATAAAAGCTGTACAAGGACTGGCAGGTGGAGTGGAAGAACACTTCTTTTGTTGTGGTGGATGACTGGTGTGTCCTTTTAAGATCTGCTTTTAGGTTATGTTAGGAATTAATTTTGCATCCTTTGTTTCACTCACATTATGAAATCCTCTCTGTCTCTCTCTTTTAAATCATTATGCATCCTGGTCTTTCTCTCAGTAGTGTGATTTTCTTTAATTATAACATTAAAATTTGATTTTTATATGATGTTATTCATTATTTAATGCTTTTACATAATGATGAGGTAAAAGATGTATTACCAGAGAGACTGGAATGCTGAGCTCCAATAGCTGCTCGTACAACAAACCTAGGGCTGGGTAGGATGGTGGAGTACTTGAGAGCTTCAGTTGTGCAGCCTGAGGAGGCTCAAGTCATGTGTAAAGGTCCCAGTCCCCACCAGATCTGAGGGTCTGCATTGGCATTGACTATGAAATTCTCATTCTCTAAGGCAGGGAAACGAATCCTTGTTGCCAGTCCTACCAGAGCCTTAAACACCTAGAGAACACAATGGAAATTTCCTGTCCTTGAGAAGTGCGCCAGAAAAATTCTTACGCTCTGAGACACAGAAAAAGTACTCAAGTTAGAAATGGAAATGAGGGGCCTTAGCCATGACATAGTCTCTGCAGCTATAACAAACCCAGAAATAGATGCCTTTATTTTTATATCACTAAGTAACTCATGCCTCATGTTCTTTTTATAATTGTTGAGGATTTCTGTAACTCCTGGTTCCTCTGACAGAAAAAAGTTGAAGACCAGATGGGCCTGATTGATGCCATCTTCCAAAGTGTAATTCAGCAATAAGAGCTAAGTAGTGATAGCCCATAAATAAGTGGTTTGTGTCAACTGGAAAACAGTAATTTCACAATACCTGTCTTTGCTGGGTAACACTTAAAAATTAATCCGTTTGCACTCTAGATTTTTTTTCTTTTTTATATGAAAGTGGAGGAAGGCAATATGAAAAGTTGGCAGGACAGATCACTGAATTCCACATAGCTGCATTTAGTAAGGGTGAGTAAGAGAGAATTTGAATCACTGTTCTGATCACAGTTGTCATCTCTATTCCTTGAGCGTGGAATCTAGCAGGATGACTCCAGCCCCAAATCGTGGTGGCTCTAAAGATCTTAAGGGGACTCTTCCACTGTCCAGCAGTATATATTTTAGCTTCTTATGCTGGCCTGACTTAGAATTGTCCCCCAAATGTATAGGATTCCATCTCCTTTCCCCATGCTGGCCTTTCCCCTCATCTCAAGAAGAGACCTTTCAAGGTCATCTAGTCCAGCCCCCCTGCACTGAGCAGGGACATCTGCAACTAGAGCAGGTTGCTCAGAGCCCTGGCCAGCCTCACCTGGAATATTCCCAGGGATGGGGCATCACCTACCTTTCTGGGCAACCTGAGCCCAGGTCTCACCATCCTCATCACATAAAGTATCTGCCTTCTCTCTAGTCTAAATCTCCCCGCTTTTAGTTTAAACCATCACCCCTTGTTCTGTCACAACAGGCCCTGCTGAAAAGTCTGTCCCCATCTTTCTCATCTTTAAGTATTGAAAGGCCACAATAAGGCCTCCCTGGAGCCTTCTCTTCTCCAGGCTGGACAACCCCAACTCTCTCAGCTTGGCCTCACAGCAGAGGGGTTCCAGCCTTCGCATCATTTATGTGGTGTCCTCTGGACCTGCTCCAACAGGTCCATGTCTCTCCTGTGCTGAGTGCTCCAGAGCTGGATGCAGTAATCAATCCATAACCATAAAGAAGTCTAGAAGAAAATAATCTGCAAACACTGCATCTTATGTATTAATTAGAAAAGCTGAAAACTTATTGCATGACTAATGGCTTGAATTTGTCTAGTTTTTTGATAAAAGTGAGTTTCAGAATGAAGGAATTCGTATTTCATGCAAGGGAGTGAATGAAAGTATATCAGAAATGTGGCTTGAAGTTCAGGTCAACCAAAGCATCCTTATGATTGAAGTGTTGAGACTACCTTGTACACACCAGGAGAGGGAGCCCAGCAAATGGAGCCAAAGTTAACCCATCTCTCAACATCACACAGAGGACTACAGAGTTTAAAATTCTATCTTCTATCTGCTTCAGTACATTTACGGCTTGAAACAGATACCAGAGTGTTTATTTTTGACGTTCTATATGATTTTATGTTAGTGGGCTGGTCGGCAAGCATAACTTTCTTATTTCAGATGTTGGCTTCTCACAGAGACCTGAGATGGTGGTTAATAATGAGGCAATCAGTTTTAATGCTGCAGAGGCTTTACAAGCAGAGGGTGCTCTCTGGATTTGGAGGCCTTCCCCTGGTGCAATTGTGTTTTGTTGTTTTGATCATGTCACCACTTCACAGGGTACACGCGTGGCGTGATTTCCTACCTGGAAATGTGTCAGGCAGGACTAAAGGATCTGTGGCTGGGGTGGCCATAAAAGTCGAATTGTTCTCATTAGAGAGAACTGTTCAAAACTCCTCATTATTTTGCTGGGAATGTTTGATTGTTTCAGGTGCTTCTGGAGCAGTTTTTTGCAACTAATGGGTGTACCTCTGCTTCTTGGTAGGAATCCTGGCTTCTCCCCCTCCCCTACCACCCCAGTCTGAAGTGCAATCAGTTAAGCTTTAATTTGGAAGTTTTCTCAGTCTGCAAATTTTGCTGTTTGCCAAGTTGGTACTAGAACAACTTGGAACCAATATGCAAAATGTTAGATACACTGGTAAAGCATCTAAAAGCTTTTTAATATTTCTATTTATTTAACTTAGTAAAAGTTGGGGCGGGTTATATGAAACAAGAGCATGACAGGTCCTATGCTCATAATGTACACTCTCAGATTGCTAGTAGACTTATAACTTCCAGGGAAATAAAAAGTGACCAGAGCCTGCACCACAAATTACGTCTCTAAAAGCCTTGCCTTGAAATTTCTTTCCCTTGAGCCTGTGAGATGTATAGCTTCTGTTGGGTTCAGACACAGCCATAGGGGAAGCTTTTTGTTAGAATATCAACAGCCTGAATAGATTATTGTTATAGATTGCGTCTTGTTATTTAGGCACATGAAAAACGAGTGGAAGTGATGGTGGAAATTAAAGTGCTGTTAAATCCTTCAAATGATGAAGCGTATCTAACATAAATTCCTTGACGAAGTAATCTATTTGCACTTTATGTGAATGTTTATTTAAAAGGCACTAGTATCCTTGTGCCTTATAGCTGTGTTTTGTGATGTCTTGTGCTAGGTATGTTAAGGGACAGAAGTGTCACACAAATGCTTGAGTAAGTCTAGGTGGTTTGTTAAATCTATCAGCATCTTTTATATGCAGAGAACAGAATGACTGCAAACTAGATAGACCTATTATTTTAAGCTTTTTCAGACAAAGGAAGAATGTAATTTCTTTGGAGGCAGAAAATAACCCATTGGATGTTAGTACAGGGAATTGAAATGAGAAGGTGTGAATGTTGCCATGTACAGTTTCACGTTGTGCTTAGAACAGCTGTGGAAAGGGGGTAGCTCTGTTCCCCTTCAGGTCTAGCGACTGGTGAGGTTGATCACTAAGTTCCTCCTAAGGAAAAGTAATGTGGGGTGAAAAAAGAGAAGCAGTTTCCATCCGATCAATGAAATGATGTGATTCACTGAACCCTGTCTGCCCATTTGAGACCAGTGCAAGGAGGAAGTGGGAAGCCGCAGGTGGCAATATGAGTGTGGAAGGCTGTGGGGCTGGAAGTGGGTAGCGGTTCTGGAGGCTGGCTCACAATGTGAAGCTCTGCCCTCAGTGGAGGGAGTCTTGAAGGAAAGGAAGCTGCCATTATCAATACACCTTGGCTTGGAATTGGTCATTGGTTCTATTTTACCTTTTAGCTGTATCAAAGACCAATTAAGAATGAGCAGGTTGAAGTCAAGAAGTAACTCTAGTCTTCTCATCTTTCAAAAAATCTCTCTTCCTCCTCACTCATCTATCTGTAAGTTTAATGCTTCAAGCTGACAATAACAGGAATTGAAATAACTCCAACTCTGCCATTATTATAGCTTTCCAATCCAACTTAAATGGTGCTACTGTATTTCTTGCTGAGCGAGGTTCTCTTGAAAGAGTTAGAGTAGCGTTCTTTTGAATGCCAAATCAATACCAATAACCTGTTGAGCTACTGAGCTCATGCAGGGTATGACAAAATCTGTTTTATTCTTGGTGACTTGTTCTTAACAATCTGTAGTTCATAAAGAAGCTCTGGCCTGAGCTTGTAGGATTTTTCCCAGATAGAAGCTACTCATTATCTGTTTTATAGTGGTTACATATCACCATATATCTCTGGATATTCTAGTGCCTACAGTAAGTGATTGCATTTAAAGTTAAGCAGAGGAAGAGGTGGTGGCTGTACCTTTCAAGTCACTTGAACACAGAGCACTGCCTACGGCAAAGTCATATTTCCATTGTTGAGAAAACTGTTATGTCTAGCTATATGTAGTGTCAGTTAAATATACTGGAAGAAAGGCAAAAAAAATTACTGAAGAAAAAAATTCAATGATATTCAAAACCTCAAAATAAGTGGGGCCCTGTTGTTCATGAGAAAATAATTTGGATAATAAAACTGAACCACAACATGTATGATTGTATAAAAGTAAATCACAACAAAGCCTATTTGAGTGATCTTACACATTTCCATGATCCTCCTACGCTTTTCAGAATGTCTGCAGGCAAATCTTTGTGAGGGTGAATAGAAGCTATAGGATGATTTTTGTAAAAGTGTGAAAGTCTATTCGCCATACAGTTACTCCAGATTGCAATTGTACACCCTGTCTGATACTAGAAACCCTGGTGTATACAGCATGGGATGGGACCCTTCACATTGATCGTGGTGTGCTGCACGGTGCTTAAATCCCTGCCTAGATTCTGCCTGAAATCACTGTCTCCTTGTTACAGTGCTTCTGTGGTGACCCACTGCACACACTTATTATAATGTGGAGAATAACAAAAGTGATGCATTCACAGAAGTAAACGTTACCTAAGCCATGTGTAAACTTGTGAGCTTGACCTCAGTGATGTGTGAAGACTCTAGGTTTTGAATGAAAGAGTAATCAAGGTTTCAGAGGTAAATGGAAATGGGATAACATGCAATATAGTCTCATGAAGTGCAGGTTTTATTGGACTAATTTTATATCTTGATAAGATAGCTGACTTCTTAAACAAGGGTAATGCAATGAACCTAATCTGTCTAAATTTAAGCAAAGTATTTGATGTAGTTCCCCAAGGGAAATTATTAAGGAATGAGAAAATGGGGATTAATTAAAAAAACTGTGAGGTGGATAAAAAGCTTGCTAAAGTAGAAGCTTCAGTGAATTATACTGAAGGGAAAGTTACCAGACTGAGGAGAAGTTCCTAGTGCTGTTTCTCAAGGACTGGCCTGGAGAGCAATCCTGTCTAATATTTCAATTAGTGACCTTGTTACTAGAATGAGGTGGGTACAATTATAAAATCTGTGGCTGACACAAAGTCAGAAAGCACTACCAATTTTGGAGGAAGAGTGGGTCATAATTTAGGAAGGATTAGACGGATTTAAGGGAATAATTCTTTCTGAATTATGATCCAGTCTTCCTCCAATACTGGCAATACTTTCTCATTTTGTCATCCACAATTTTTATATGACCTTGTAGACTTGACTAATGGAAATGAAATGAAGTTCAATTGTTCAAAGTCAAACACAGAGAGACTAATTACTTATTTCTAAAAATAAATGTTAGCAAATATATCCCACATTCCCTTTCAGTCATGGTATTGGAGTGAGTGAGATATAATAATTTGAGGCTAGTTATTTTGCGGCAGACCCAGGCCCCCAGGTATCAGTGAGAACTTTGCTAATATTTTAATAAGACTTTTCAGTCTTACAGAATCATAACTTTGACTGGAAACTCATGTTTACCCAAGACAGAGGAACGCATGATCTCTTGTACTTAATCTAATTCCGATAACTCATGGAAGCTATGAAATCTATTGATTTGATTTGAGAGTACTTGAAATCGTGAAATTAATTTTTAAAGTGAGGCACACACGAGTTTGTTTCCCAGGTCACAACGTTCGGAATACTGCTTGGAATAGTTTAAAAACTGCTACTGCCTGTCTGCTGTATTTTCATAGGTGTCTAAAAAGCCATTATTTATATATTATTAAAAATTCTCTACTGGTGTTTATTGTTCACTATTTGGTATTGTGAAGTGTTCGTGCTTACTGTAAGGCCAAGGACAGACATTGATTTGTGTTCTAAAAAGGGTTGAGCCTAGAAAAGGCCAAATGGCAATAAAGTCTGCCAGTAAATGGTCTACCTAACAAACAGCAGCATATACTACTGAATTATTTTCACAATACACAGCATATAGCTAGAAAAGCATTGTCTATGTAATCTTCACAAAACTCACACTAAATTCTAAGTTTACTGGCAGATATTAAACTAATGACCTAGAGCCCTGATAAAACTAGAAAGTCAAAGAGCGAGAAATTAGAAAATGTCATGCCCAAGTGACATCTGAGCATACATCAGCTGAGGTGTTTCTAAAAGTAAGAATGTTATCAAGTGTACAGAGTTTACCCCAGGCACAGGCTCAGACCTGGTACCAGAAATGCTGCCTTGCTAAATTTCATTCTGTGCTTCAAATAATAGCACTGCTCAGGATTGTCTAAAAGAGTTCTGACAAGCAAATAAAAATACTGCAAATTTTCCCAAACATGTTCATGGAAATGGCAAGACCATGTTTTATTTGACCTTCAAAGGAAAACCTCCTGAAACACAAAGAAAATTTCAGATATGGGAAAACTTCACTCTGCATGCTTAACCTTTCAGAATACACTGGAAATTGGAATATGATAATGAAAACTTTGTCAGAGATTACTTAGTCAAACAGCTATAATGGTACGATATAGGCCATTACCATTGCTGTGAGTGGTGTATTGGGCACCGCTATAAATGCTAACTGGTTGTATAAGGGTTTTTATAAGGTTCTAAATCAGACCGTTATCTCAATGTACCTATTAGGGAATAGGTATTTGATAGGTAGGTATTTGCATTTCTACATCATAAATTTTACCCATTGCATCTTCATATTATATTAACAAATGTAAGTTTTCTCAAAGCTTTTTGAGATACGTAGTCAGATGATAGTGTGGTAACTCATTCACAGAAGCTACTCTGCTGACCTGAACAGAGCTATTTCAGTGAGAAACTGCTCATCAGGGTTGCTGTTCTGATTGCAGTATAGCTCATAAGTTGTAAGTGCTGGGGTAGCTAATTAAGATTAGAAATGCAAATTTTAGTAGTGATGATAACTGGAATTATGCAGTAGTTAAGTACGTTATGGATTTGTTAAATCTCCTTCATCAGAAGAACAGCGAAACTAGGGGGTTGTATTGATACCTTCTAGAAATTGAAGGAATATTGGTGGCTTTGAACAATTGTGTTAGAGAAATGCCAAGGAATTCCTGGGGCTTGGAGAAGCTGAAACGTAGCTCTTAATTATGGGACAAAATCCACTGTAAGCTACCCAGGGACGCTGCACCCAGAAGAGACCTGGTTGCCAAAGGTAAGGCTGCCCCAGAGAAAACACCAGAAACAAGCCACTCCGGCTTTGTTAGAGTCCCTGCTCCCTGCTGCAGATGCTGCAACAGTCTCAGGCTTTAGTGACTGTCAAACACTTTTTCCACATCTACTCTGAAGGGACGGAAGCAGAAGTACCAAAACTTCTCAGCCTATTTTGTCCATGGCAAGGAAACTTTTCCCAGTATTCATGTGTCTCTAACTAGTGAACTTTAGTGCACAGGACTTAAAATTTTAAGTGGCACAAAGTTCATACCCAAGAGAAATGAATTGGATATTAATCTCCAGTTGAGTTTCATGCATTAAAACCACTTATATTTTGGCTCTAAAAGATCTATTGCTGTATTTTTATTTTATAACCTATTGTGTGTTCCTTTGTTTCTGTATTTCTATATTCTATTTCTATGCTCTATTTCTCTATCTCTGTAGGAGGTAAAAAACCTGTGTTATTGGATTAATACATCAAAATATGGGAGCACCTGGGAATATAAAATAGTTCATTTTCTCTGACTTTATTTAATTCCTTCTGGATTATAAATAGTAGCAATACAGAGATCTGATCAGAGTTTGGGGCTAAAATGAATTCAACCTACTTATCTTCTGTACATGGTCAATACAATCTAATATGCTATTAAGGTAAAAAAAGTATTCTATAGGAACGAAGGCCTGTGTTTCGAATGTGAAGGTAGATGCATGGCCTACTGAGGTAGCTCTCTGCTTTTTGAGACAATCAGATATTGCTAAACTAAAACTTTGGCATTAACAGTTTGTGCTGCAGTAAATGCCTTTTTCAGTTCTGAATATGGAAACAGAAAATTTCCTTTGGCATGATTAAATTCAGCCTCCTCACTGAATATTTCAGATCTCATTAGCAATGAAATGGTTAACATTTTTTTTACATATGTAAGATAGAAAGCATTTAAACTTGCCCTTCTGGAAAGATTATTAGAGTTGTGGTCACTGCTTCAAACTGCTCAAGCAGTAGTCAGCACACTTTACATAGCTATGGAAACGTTGATATTGGAAGTTCTGAAAGAAAACCTTGAAAGATTCCCCCACTCCCCCCCTACCCCGTGTCATTGTTTTGCACCAGGAGATGCTGATTCATTATGATCCTACTAAAAAAGATGCTTGGACTCTGTAAAGTGTCACTTAGAGTGCTATATGGAGAAAAAAAGACTAGTATATAAAAGCTTACATCCCTTCAGATACTGGGAACCTCCAATTGTATGACATCAGATGGACTTGCAGTGAGGGTGCAGCACACCAGGCAGATACCATCTGTGGAAGACTTGCCCATCAATTTTTTTTTTTTTAGGTCTTAACAGGATTTTCTTAAAAGAAAACAATTCTATTATTTCTACTGTCAGACAGAAAGGATGCTGACATGAGAACTGATGGCGCTTTCAGAGGAAGGCAAGGGCACACAGGTAGTGTAATCGCTGGTCCTGAGTGGAAGCTGCCCTCAGCCTCCTCTTAGTTGCCTGAGCTGATTCTGCGGCTGAGGTATCCGTGCAGCACACCACAAACCTGAAGGTCATGCAGTGCAGCCCAGCCTGTGCCTCCTTGGGTTAAACGGTGAAGTGGATCACTAACTCCTTGATTTACAGTGACCTTCTGGTTAGCATCACGATGGTGATGAATTGTGGTTTTCACAGATCCTATCTCTTTACCCAGAGGGACCAATCCAGTGCCTGTAGACTTAAAAATGTAAAAGCCTTTTATTGAAATTAGGATTAGGTATCTGCTGTCATATGGGACAGTGACTTAAGTGTCCTTTTCAAATTTATTTCAGGTGGAATGTATGCTACTGGGCATTAAGTATCCTCTAAATTTTAGAACATTTAAATATCACTATTCATGGAATATTTTGAGACCCCACCTGGAGTATTGTCTGGCTCTGGAGTGCCCAGCACAAGAAGGGCATAGACCTGTTGGAGAGGGTCCAGAGGACACCACAGAAATGATGTGAGGGCTGGAACACCTCTCCTATGAAGACAGGCTGAGAGAATTTGGCTTGTTCAGCCTGGAGAAGAGAAGGCTCAGGGGAGACCTTATTGCAGCCTTCCAGTATCTGAAGGAGGCCTACAAGAAAGCTAAGGACGGACTTTTCATAAAGGCCTGCAGTAATAGGATGAGGGGTAATGGACTTAAATTGGAAGAGGGGAGATTTAGATTGGAAATTAGTAGGAAATTCTTTACCCTGAGGGTGGTGAGACACTGGAACAGGTTGCCCAGGGTGGCTGTGAATGCTCTATCCCTGGAGGTGTTCAAGGCCAGGGTGGATGGGGCCTTGAGCAACCTCGTCTAGTGGGAGGTGTCCCTGCCATGGCAGGGGGGTTGCAACTAGATGATCCTTGAGGTCCCTTCCAACCCAAACCATTCTGTGATTCTATGATGATTCTATGATTTATATACATCCACCTTTTCTGAAAAGGCAGATACAGCCAATGAAAAACACATCACTTGATTCCAGAACTGCTGGTAGTTACTAGTCCCTTTAGGAATAGAAGAGAGTGTGGATCTCTTTGCTTATGTATTAATGTATTTTATGCAAAAATACTTTGAGTTAGTAAGTGTAGTGCTATTGATGTAATTCACACCTTGGCCATTCCAGCTAGTCCTGAAGAAACAATGCTGGCATTACTCTTGTCAGTAGGCTCGTTGTATCATTGTGTACACAACTGTAAAGAGATGGTAACACCCATCTCACCAGATACTCGTAACACTTATACTTGGTAGAACTGCTGTGGAAGGCAAGAGAAGCCTCACCTTGACTGACTGCAGCTGCAGTAGGAGGAAACTCTGTATTTGGGTGATGTTTGTACGAGTTTCACTCCCATAGCATCTAGCAATACTAATTTTTATGGATTTGTCCACAGGACAGTCTTGTGAGCTGCCTACATTTAATTAGAATTCATGACTGGGGTTAATAGTTTCTGGGTTAATCATTTGTGTGTTGAAGTGAACCATCTAATGTAATTACCAGAGCCAAATAATGGTGCAGTAGGAAGGGGCACCAACAGGAGGTATTCTTTCCTTAGGTTTTGGTGGCAGCTGTTGTTGAGACAGGAATAGGATTAGTAGGCTGTGACTTTTTTAATAATTTAAAGTTAAAAATACAGTTTTGCCTAATTGATTGGTTTAAGCCAGTTGAGCGATTTATTTTGTTTTAAATGAGCCATTTTGGAGTCTATTCAGAGCTTCACCTTATGAACAATGTATTACCTTTACAAGTCCTCCTCGCTTCAGTTACTCATGTGAGGGTACATGCAACTCAAACAGTTGGAAACATTTACTGGATACACTATGGGCTTGCACATCCACATTGTATTGTATCTCCTCTCAAGATTATTTAAAAATAAGATTCTGTACTTCTGCATTGAAGTCCCAAGAATAGTTTCCTACTTGGTAACTCTGACAGAATATTTTTTTAATTAGCATGGGTCATTCCAGAACTTCAGTGTGAGAGTAAACAAATAGTTTGTCTCATGGAGCCTGGATAAACAAATAATGTTAGTAGTAAACTTGGCGGGGGGGGGGAGAAGTGTATTTGTGTTCTCAAGTTAATGTTATATGTCTCATATATAATAAAGCTTGTAGTTATTCCTCTGAAACTTTGTGCTGAGGATGCCCATTACCTGTGAACTGTCAAAATCATACATATGACTGGCAACTTCAAAACAATGTATAAAATTAACTAGGGATCAAAGTGTCAGAGAAATTATTAATGCAAAATTAGAGCTTTCTGCTGACTAACTCTGGTCCACCAAAATGCTTTTGTGCAAACACTGGGGAAAAACGTGATGTATTAACCAGTGAAGAAAATTGTTTGCCTTGAACAATATTAAAAAGCCCCCAACCTTATTTCTGTACATAACTACATGAGTGTGAGCTTGAGAATGAGAGTTAGATAAGGTTGTTCCCAGTACAACTGTCATAGCTCCTTTCACTTCAGTGTATTTTTCAGGAGGGAGTGAGAAGGCACTCCAGGGCTCTAATGGATACATGGATGGCTTTGTACTTTTAGAAACAGCAGTTCATAATGGATGGTTTCACATGTGGAATTGCTTTGGTGTAATCTGAAATGCCTAGGTGACATTTGGGTTTGTCACAGAGGAGTTGACAGAGTTGTCAGGTTTTGATTAGGGCAACAGCGAAACTGCTTCTCTCCTACAAAGTGCAGGGCGCGTGGAGTGAAGTTTCCACATCTGTGCACCATGTTTTGCTCAAGTTCAGTATTAGTGGTCTCAGTGTTCTGGCAGCAAAGATCTGTTAATGTTAAAATGTTAAAAAGAGAATTAATTCATGCCACTAGAAATGGAAAAATGTTTGAGTTTCATTTCACAAAAGTATAGCTCCATATAGGCATAAAATTGTACAGGTATTGGCCTGTAAGAATTCTATGTTTTACAATCACTTATACTAACAATGGGTGGGAGATGTATTCCTACAAAAATGCTACCACATTGGCTGTCCACCATGAATGCAGCAGGAAAATCAAGGAATTTAGAGATCTGGGTTCTACTTCTGTGTCTTCTACAAACTCGGTATGGTACTACAAGCTATTTTTACTGACAAATTAAAGGGCATTGACATTGTTGTATAGGTTTTATTTCCTTATTGAATAAAATAGTCTTATCTCAGTGTATGAATAAGGAATTCCTCAGCAAGTTAAGGACATAGATTTAACTCTGTTTATTTTATTCATTTGCATACCACCATAAATGCTGGTTTAAGTCTAGAAGCTGAAAGCTCTTGCATTTCTGTGAAGAATACCAGAGGTAGCAGACAGCACCCAGGTAGTTTCTTTTATCTCAACACAGAAGAACTACAGTAAAATACAGAAAGACATTGTTTCCATGGCTATTAAACGCTGACTTTCTGGCTGTGCCTGGTAATTCAGGCGTTAACTGTATGTCTATTTTGAGCTGTGCTTTGCACAAACTCTAGCCTTTGAAAGCAATGGAACAGGAGTGAACAGCTATTAGTTATTACCACCTGGAGCTCCTCTGAACTGGTAACCAATATTATTTTATTGAAATAAACAACACCAGCCACTCCTCTGCATCGTGCTTTTTTCTGTACCTGCTCCTGGTATTACTGAATATTGTATTCTGGCAATTTTTTTAAGCTGTGATTTCAAATAGATTGATCAGGCTTCTTTTTCTTGTTAAGATGTTGCAAACAACATCTTAAGGGCTGTTGTAGCAAAATCCAGGACAGATTGGAAGTTTTGTTTAGTGTATGACATGAATCCAAATAGTAAAGCTATTGTGCGAAACAGATCTGTTCCACAGAAACTAAACATTTGCAAATATGTCTCTCCCTTAAGAGCTGAAAGCCTTTAACTTTGCATCTTTTAGCCAGCAAGAACTTGAAAGCTTGCACCATCTAATGGAAAACATCTTTCAGCACTAATAACATAATAAGAACAAATTGGGCAATGATCACACATAAAACAGGATAGATAGCACCTTGGGAATCTGATCTCTAACAGATTGTTAAAGGTGAGGCTGTTTACTGATTTCCAAAGAAATGCTCTTTCCGAAGTGACAGCTGCAGCCTCTGCAGGGGATACTGCTGGCTTCACATTCAAATGTTGGCTTTGTGGTACTTAAAAGAGGATTAGGTAGACAAGAGTAATCCCCAAACAGGCAAGAATATGTCTTTTAAATGAAATGCAAGGTTGAGTGCAGTTAGTTTGGACAGAAATAGGTTCAGCTTCTCTCTGTTTGCTGTTAGCTCTTTCCTTTCAAATATACTCACAAATATATTTTATTATTTAAAATGATCTTTGAAATATTGTTTCTTGTATTGCTTCAGAGATGTTTGCCTGTATTTTCTTTCTCATTTATCAAAATCTTAGAAAGCTGTGGCCACAGCTATGCTGTATACATTGCAGTCAGTTTGAAAAGTGGGCCTGGTGTAGTTTTTTCAACAATATTTCACCTCTACTTCAAAAGCGTAGCTAAACTGGCTAAAAGGAAATTGAAAGGAAGAAAAATCAGTGAACCTGAAGCATTTTTTTCCTGACAGATTCAATTTCATTGATGCTGTATTCTAGGTGAGGAGAACCTAAGATGGAGAATTAAAAAAAAATGCTGAAGAGGTGACCAGCTTCATTTCCAAAGTCACTCCATTTAAAATGATTAAGCTACCACTGAAGTGCTATTGGCTGCAACATTAAATCTCCCAGTTTATACTCATAGGCTATTTCTTCTCTTCTCATCTTGTTTAATAGTTAGCATGAAACTTTACTTGTCTTTTAAAAGAATGTTTGAGTGCTGTGGTGGGGATGTGATATTCCTGCTTCTAAAGGATGCCACACGTGTTTGGCCACATTGATTATATATCAGTCCTTCCTCTAGTGTCTGTAGATACCTGCCTGGAAAAATTTATCTCCAAGGGTTTCTTGTTAAGATTGATAAATGGTGAAAAATAGTTTATGTGCACGTTATGGTCTTCACAGTTGACATCTGCTTTAGAAAGAAAGCTCTGTGTGTTGTGGAAACAGGGAACACCTTGCTTATTTAAGGCAAGAGAAGAGAGAGAAATCATGGAAGACAGGAAATGACCAGATTGGGGTAGAGCCTGGACATCAGAAGCATCTCACTAAACTGTTTAGCTAAGGCATATTTTGACTTAAAGCAAGGGTGGCCTCCCTGTTAGTGCTGGTCTGCATGGTGTGAGTTTTTGAATTATATGACATGGTCCCAGCAATATCTCTGCACAGCTTTCTGTTCAGGCTGGGGGTCCCACCAGACTTGCCATGACTCTATGAATATTGAACAGGAGACTGAGGGTATCATGTCCTAATTATCAGTGCTCTGTTGATCTGAGCTCAGATCTTTTTCAGCCCAACTTTCAACCAAGTCCCTATGAATGGCTGTACTCATGATCTGGTTCTGAGTCTTCAGAGATGTCTGGGCCAATAGGAAATTCAAGCCTCAAAGGTTTAAGAGAAATGGAAGATGGATTATCTGAGTTTCCTCTGTCTGAAGGATAGAAAAGGTGGTTCCTTCCCTTTGATGCTTGTTGTTACGATTTGAAAAATAAGAGCTCCTATTAGATGAAGCCTTATGATGCCAGACAGGGAAATTAAATGGGCAAGTTGAGCAGCAAGAGGAACCAAATGTTTCTAACAAAAAGGAGATCTCAGGCAGTAAATATGTTGCACCGTCTTACACAGTGTCAGTGAACAGGGCAAACAGTGTACTCGGATCTCTCGAGTTTCAGTTCTGTACAGTAAACACGACTTACCCATCCTAGCAGTTCATTTTAGCACAGTAACGAGCTACATCCTCTTAGAAACATTATAGTGTGTAAACTGACAATTCACGTCTTTATCATGTGTTGATAAATCTAGTAAAAGATTATATTTGAAGCTTTCATCTTTATTTGATTCCTGTGGATGATGTGAAAAGCTGGCTACTGTTATTTTATTACAGTGCTAACATTTGCATTTCCATTATTATCACACCTCCTGTCAGTATTTATAGGTTTGAATTTATGAGGTTTTATAAGTTGGATGTAAAATAGTCTGTCCTTACTGAAATTTGGCAAAGAAATTCATCAGCCTTGGATGATTTGAAACTCAGGCACATGGAAAAACAACAACAAAACCACCTAAATGCCTCACAACTCCAGATTTTCTTTAATTAAAATAATCAGGCCATATGGAGAAATTTATGATTCCATTTCCCTGTAGCTTAGAAGGAACAAGACAAAGTTGTTAATAAAGGCCCATTTCTAGTGGCCTTAAGAATTTGTCAGCTCAGTGATTTAATCTTTCTGAAACTGAAATGATTCCACAAAATTTGAACATTTTTCGGTGCCAGTTGGTTGTAATGACAAACTTCAGAAGAAAAAAAATTCTTTGCTTTAATTCAAGTCATATCAGTGAATTCTGTGAAGCATTCCCTCAGCCACACCTATTGGTATAAACAAGAATGTAGTTGATGGCTTTATCACCAGAGTATTATTTGTGGTCACAACTCAAGTAATAAGACAGCCTTCAGCTTTTTCATCCCTTGCATGCTGTTATATCTGATTTATTATGCTAGGTGAATAGTAGTTTCATGGGCTAGCAAACTAGGTCCTTGACATTAATCTTACTTGCTTCTTTAACAGAAAGGTAATCTTTTTTAGCTTTTTCTTTCATCAAAATATCTGTCTTCTCTAAAAGTCATATATGTGCATTTTTTTTCAAGTTGCACATGGCACTTCTTAATTTAAAAAGAAATTGTTCAACAGGCATAGTTCTTTCAGTGCCACGTGTGCAGATTCATAGTGTATAGCCTAGGGATAAATCTAAACATCAGGGAGTTTCCACTGCTGGCTAATTTGGTGCTTTTCATGAACTCTGATCTCATTCTTTTTTAGTAATTGCTTCTCTTCTAAAGTAGACCTAAATCTTGTCTGTTGGAAAATTCAACACAATCGATACTCTGTTGGTCTTCCTGCCAGCAAGATTTAAGTACCATTTTCAGTGGCATCTGATCTATGTCTTTTAAGTCCAAGTCTGTGCACAAGTTTTTGCCGGCACTGCATCCAGCCTACTTAACTGCACTCCACAGCTCCCTGGATATAAGTCCTGGAACACTGTAAGGGAGACAAAAACTAATGTCTGTCTTGTCCTTTATCAAGGGCACGCCCAATACACCTAAAAATAGATGACTCTGCTCATTCTGTGTGCTATATAAAACAGCAACATCTCTGATACCAGGCAGAAAAGGCTGACAGTTATTCCTCATGGGCTCTAAATTTTCATGCAGCAAGGGTTGCTGGGGTATGAAGAATACCTGAGTTGGGCCTTAGAATGCTGTGGAGGTGCCATATGAAGTGCTGGGGCCTGGCTGTGGGCCCCAAGTTGGAGCTGACCTGTGGATGAGTCACAACCCAGCAGAATGTTTTGTTTTTCCTATTGGCTTCATGTTTCAGAGGCAGAACCTGGCCCACCTGTGTCATGGCTGGGATGGTGAGTGAGGCCAGGGCTATTTTAACCAGAAGCCAATCAGTCAGAAGAGCTTCCTGTTGGGTATGGCTTCTGTTGGGGCTGGTTGCATCTTGCTGAGCTCTCTCAGTGGTGTCCTTCCATGTGAAGGGCCACTGAGGAGCCATCTCTGTCTGTTGTGTCCAGCAGGTGATGCTGGCATCACGGTGGGCAGTGGAGGAGCTGGGCCTGCAGGAACCTATGGCAGGACTGTCTGAAAGAAGACTTGTGAGGGGATGTTGCTGAGTTCAGTGTTGGCCTGTGTGGTCAGGCAACTGATGGCAGCATAAAATGATGGCTGAATCAGTACAACAAAATTGGNGGTTGGCAGCTCGATCTGAAGGAAGATCCTATGAAAGTGGATTAAATGAGACCTGGAATCCCCTTGAGGAGATCCAGCATGCCATTGGCAAGGCTGTGAGAAAATGAAGGT
>VZZY01006545.1:123321-151960 GCA_013400335.1 Eurystomus gularis | reverse complement strand
GGCACAGCATCGCGGTACCCGGCACGCAGATTCGGCATAGCATGGCATTGTGATACCTGGCATGCAGAGCTGGCACCCGGTGTGCAGGACTGACATGGCACAGCACCGCGGTACCCGGCACGCAGGGCTGGCACTCAACGTGCAAGGCTGGCACAGCACTGCCCAGCGTGGTACCAGCATGCAGGCTGGCATGGCACAGCACGGAGCAGAGCAGCATCCAGGGCTCATCCCGCTGCCCCCCAGCCCATCCCTGGACCACTCAAGGTCCCCACTGGTACTATGCAGCACTAGTCAGAGGTGTGACTGTCCTCCCCTGGGCACCAGCAGCTTTCCACACACCCCCACCCTTCACAAAGACATGTAGCACCCTCCCTCATAGCACAAAGACGTGCCTATGAACCCCTATAAACACACCTTCCTCCTCCTCCTCACACAACATGCCTCTTCCTCTCCATCCCCACCGGGGCCCTAGGGACCCCTTGCCCTCTCGCATTCATCATGCACCCGCTTCTCCCCATGCACACAAGCCTCCCCCCAGCTCGTTACTCGTCCCCTTGCTCACCCACAGAAGCAGCCCACCCTCCTCTTCCTCCATACGTACTTGGGCAGCGTGTCCTGCTACCTGTACCCAAAAGCTGAACCCCTCAAGCCCCAAAGCAGGGAAGGTGACGGTGCCTCTCGACCCTTCCACCCATGGCTAAATCCGTGTGCAGGCACCTGCCATGGAACCCACTGATCTCCAATGCGCTTCACGTAACTTCTCCCATTTGGAATGTGACTTGGAGCTAAACGGAAAGTCAACACTGGCCAGTAAGCACGGAATGCTTCAAGAAAGTCTTCTCCCCCTTCTCCCTCCTCACCTTCTCCTTTAGCCTTAGTGCTGGGACCATCTTCCTGCACACCAGTTCTACCCACCCCAGAGACAAGCTGCCTGTGCTTTACACCATGAGAGGAGGGCAGCGAGGAGGCAGGAAGGTCCTTTCTGCTCACCTAGAACTCTGAAATTCCACAGAGACTGTCCCCAGTCCATGCTGTGGGAAAAGAAACGCGATCTTATGCCAGAAAGGCACAGGCACAAAGTAGCTGCGTCTAAAATGACATTCATCACTCCCCCTCTCAGCCCCCTGCTCCCTCCCACTCTTTCTCTTACCATTTTTCTTGAGCAATTTTAAAGGTGAAATTCCCCGAGTATCGAATATATTGTAGCCCTAGACTGTGACTATTCATCAGGAACAGCCACCGTGGCTGGAAGGGGAAGAGTTTTTTAAATGAGTTGGATGAATACTTGAGTGTTCAAACAATCTTTGGCTCTTTGGCACATTTTAAAAAAAAATAAAAAGTGTTATCCCTGCGGGAGTTTCCATCTTGGCAGATTTTAGATCCAAGAGAAAGGCTGCAAAGCGTCCTGTCTGTAATTACTTTCCTTGCTAGCAGTAGGGAAGGAGAAAAGAGGAGGAGAGAGATTAAAAAAGGGAGGGGGGGCACAACAGCAGATCTCATTTGTTCATCCCCCTCTCACAACCAATTAGCCCAGCCAGAACCAGAACCCTCCTTCACCTGCAAAGAAAATGAGAATTTAATGAAAAGGCCACCGATGGTCTTAAGATCTTGTGTGATAAAGGTGCTTAGATTTGGGGTTTGTTCATTTGAATTCAGCTCTAACCAGCTTTCAGGTTTTGTTTAGCCTGTAACTCAAGAGAACAACCAAACATCCCCTTGTACCTGCGCTGGTGAGTACTTGTTGTCCAAAAGCCACGTAACGTAGAGCAGCAGGACAAGCTCATCCTAGAAACAGGCGAATGGAAAAAAAACACTGAGCGAGTTTAAGCATCAGTGTAGGCTAGGGAGTTGTTTGCGCTCCAGGGTTTGTGTTTTCACACGAAAATATTTAAAATATAGACTAACAGAACAATTTGCGGGCTGCCTCTGTAATCGCAGGGTGTAATCGCCCCTGATTTTGAAAGGTGGGTGGGAAGAGCAGCATCGAGCGTTGTGCAAAAGAAACGAGCATGAACTAAATCAGCACAAAATTAACCAGGAAAGGCAATTTCAAAGGGAGAAAAGAACCCACATTTTATGGGGTAGATTTTTTAGCCGATAAGACTGGTCCTTTAGTAGGAAAAACAAAGGATGGCTCACCGGGAAAACCCGCCCTGATCCGGGGCGTGCTCTTTGGAGAAAACCAAATCTCAACATAGCTTTTAAAACGCCGTGAAGCCTCCTGCACTAAGTGAACGCCACGAAGGCACAGACCTGTTCAGCTGCTTCCAGAACAGCCCCTTGATACAGCAGGGAAAGAAACCCAAGCCCTTCCTCAAAGATGAGCATGTGGAAGGGATGAGACTCCACGTCTCTTCCCAGCGTGTTTTATTTCGGCGTGCTCCCCCGATGGGGAGCGTTTAACACACGACTACAAAGCCACCCTAAAAATGTCACGCAAGGATTTCATTGCTCAGGGTGACAAACTTCCTTCCCTCCCCTGTTTAGACAAGAAGGCTAAAACAGCTATCACAGGTAGATTTTAGTAACGCTGCTCCAAGGAGGGAATTCATCAAGCAGTCAGTCTACCACAGGACTTACGTCTGGTTTGATCCTGGTACCAGGCACCAGCAACTTCCACGAGGGTCTGGACTTTGTACAGACAAAAGAGAGCATCTGCCCAAACGCGCAGTTACAAGCAGGCTGTGATCACACCTAAGAAGCTGCTGGTGTTTATCAAATCGCTGTTATACTGAAATAACATGTTCTACTGCCATGAGAAGTCACCAGTAGAAGCAGTGAGAGGAGTATCAATTGCAGAGAGGATCTAAATCTACACCACAACAGGTCTGTTGCTTCGATTGCTCCCTGCTTCGGGCGTTACTTAATTAAAATTAAAACCTTAAAAACCAGAATTACCTCCGTATGAGTTCTCTATAACCCTCAGTGCAGAGGTAAGGTCGTAGCAGGTTCTGCTCTAAGATGACTTGCCCTTGTCATACCAAGACTGTCCCTCAAAGTTACCCAAGCCCATTGCGGCTTTCAGGAGAACCAGGATGCCACCAGATCTCGTTCCTTTCATAGGAGCGAGACTGAGCTTTCTCTTGGCTGACTGATCTGACCAATGCTGGAATGAGGTGTTATGAGTGCTTCCAAAGCTTGTCTTTTTCTCTTCTTGCATAAGGGAGGAGAAAACCTGAGGTACAATGAAGACAGCACAGGCTGAGCAACTGCTAAAAGCAGTTTTCTTGCTCACCAGGATAAGAACAGTGTAAAGCATTCTAAGAACTAGGGCTAAAATTTTATACTCTTAATTAAAAGATTCATTGACTTCCTTAAATCTTTAAGTTGCCAGTTGTATCACTGGACATAATCACAAGGGTTTTAATGCAAGTTCGGTTCCTAAAGTCAAAATCTAATATAGATTGTTTTTTCCATTTCACTGTGAGATTAACGATACAGACGACAAAGGCATTAAGAGGTTGTTTCATTTTAGGACCCCTCAGATAAATCTACGGTGTTTAACGCCTACGAACCCCGAGACACTACAAACACACCCAAAGTGGCCTTCTACAACAACCTGACGGTTTTTATTTAAGGCCATAGCCCCAAAGTCCACAGAAGCTACTGGGAAGTAGGAAGCCTACCCGGAGCTCAGCTGGAAACCCATCAGCACTCTGCAGACGATTTCCAAAAGTATGTTCAGCATCCAAAGATAAAGCCAGATGTGCACCAGCATCTACTCGAGGTGGTCTGACGTACTTAGTTAAGATACTCCTAACATCTGGCCCTTTGTTCTTACACGTGAGTTTACAGATGCAGTGAAAACTAAAGTAGCAAGGCTCAAACATCTCACGGTGGACTTTTGAAAGCCTCTCCTGCCTTCTCCCATTCCTCCCTCCCTTCCCTCACTCCTCCTTGTCCCCACTTTCATTTGCTCTTCCTCCCACTCCAGCTTTCATCTGCAATTTTGTGCACGAGTGTATTAGTCTTGCTACACTAGCTCTGGAGGAGGAGAAAAGAATCACTTACAGGTCAGGGTTACAACACGACGGATACGTTTCATACAAATGTTTTTACATCAAAAAGATGCAAATTTTGAGAGAGGAGGCGCATTCCTCCTTAATGCAATAAAAATGGAAGAGACAATTTGAAAGGCAGCAGGGAAATTACAAGCAAGCTGAAGGCAGAAAGCAAGCAAGCAAGCCTGAAACTATATTAAAAAGCCAATATCTATTTAAGATGATATAAACGCTGGAAGTAATTCAACATTTGAGAATGCACAGCATGGATGGATGAGTACACGAGAGAGATACACACACAGAGACAGAAACCAAAGATTCTCCTACTACTGAAATCAAGAGATCTGTTATATTATTCCACAAGGAGCAGGTCTATAGTTCTAGGTCAGTCGTCTCCACTTTGGAAAGATGTGTTTGTGTTTATCTGACAGCAGCACAAGCCATTTTTCTCACGTGCTGCTGCTTTGCATGCCCTGATCAGCCATTCTTAATCAATACCGTCAGGAAGTCAGGGGAAGGCTGAGCCAGCCTACGGGTCAGGTTATGTGCAATCAGCTTCCTATGAACCAACAAAAACTGCAGCAACTCACCTGCCATTTCTGGCCTTCATCCTTGCCATGAAGCTGAAGATTCCAGATGTTCACCGAACCCAGTCCTTCCTTTAACTGAAACGCAGAAGCAGAAAGCAGAGTCATCCTAACCACACAGGAAATCCCAAGCCACAGCCAATTAAAACTTCACACAAGCCTGGTCCTTTTTTTAAGGATGCAATGCAAATTATCACCACTCTTTTTAATAAAACACTGATAATTTCATTATTACCAAGTCACTCACAAATAGAGGCAAGTTTTGCCTTTTCAGAAGGGAGGAGTCTCTGTGAAATCACAAAGCTGTTGATCAACGTTCTTACCTCTTTTCAGTAATTCAGTATTTGACACATGCCAAGAACCAGAACTAACATTTGAGACCGATTTTTATTACTGCAATTTCCTTTGCTCCTCTCACATAAATTGCATCCAACCAGCTCTTCCTTTCCACCCTCAGAAACTACACAAACCGTCCAAAATAGATTTGTCTCTGCTTTGTTGGAGTACTCCAGAGACACAGAGCTCAAGCTTGAGGAACAAAAGGATATCAGGAGCAGATTTTGTCCTCCCCACCTTATGCAGAGCTGTACTTTGCTGTTAAACATTATCTTCCTAAAACAGAAAGATACAACAACACGAGCTACAGCAGCAAAGTCCCTCCCAGGCAAGGACAGCCTATGCTTAGGGAAGCATCAAAGTAAAGCACTGCTACTGAATTAAAAGCTTCAGAAATGGAGACATTCTAATATGCTGCCATCAAAAGTTTCTTCCAACAAACCAGGATTTCCAGAACAAAAAGCAAATTATTTCTGTAAATACCTGAACCTTTCTAATATATTTTATTAAATGTTAATGGGAATTAAACGTGCACAGTCCTGAGATACTAGTTTGCATGTTCAGCTAAAATACACTGAGGAATTATGACTCACACAAAAACAACAAAACAATGTAATCATTTCTTCTCTACCCTTTGAATTAAATTAGTGTGTGGACAACAATGATTCTTTGGGGGTTTTTTAATGGGAAGTTTCCTCACGAGAGCATGTTGACATTGAAACTTCGGTAGATGGAACCTGACTCACCTCGAAACGTCGGGGGGGGTGTGATACAAGAATTACAGGTTGTATCAGAATCTAAACAGGGTACTAGAGGTCCCAGCTCTTTCTGCAGTCTCAGTAGGACGTTGCCATACGAGCTGATACTACTGTGGTCTCACCAGTGCTAAGCAGAGGTGAACGATCACTCCCCTCAGCTCGCTGGCAATGCTCTAAAGTGGGCGAGGATGTCACTGGACTTTGCAACAAGAGCGTGATGTTGGCTCGTGCTGAGCTTGGTGTCCACCAGGACCCCCAGGACCTTTCCTGCAAAGCTGCTTTCCAGCCAGCTGACCCCCAGCATGTGCTGGTGCACGAGGCTGTTCCTCTCCAGGCGCAGGTCTTTGCATTTCCCCTTGCTGAACATCATGAGGGTCCTCTCTATCCACTTGTCCAGCCTGTGGCAGTTCCTCTGAACGGCAGCACAACTACCTGGTTTATCAGCCACTCCTAGTTTTGTACCATGTGCAAACCTGCTAAGCATGCACTCAAAGTCACCAACGACGATACTGATCCCAGTACCAACCCCTCAGGTCACTCCACCACTGACTTGCTTCCAAGTGGACTTTGTGCTGCTGATCTCAACCCTCTGAGGCCAGCAGCTCAGCCAGTTTTAAATCCACCTCATTGTCCATTTACCCAGTCCGTATTTCATCGGTTTGTCTATGAAATGGTCTGGCGCTGTAAAAAGCCTCTCCAAAGTCAAGACAGAACAACATCCACTGCTCTCCTTCACCCTCCTGGCTAATCACTTCATCACAGAAGGCCTCCAGGTTGGTCAAGGTTATTTTCCCCTCTCAAATATTCACACTGCCTTCACCAAATTACCTTCTCACCCTCAGTATATTTGGAAATGGTTTCCAAGAAGATTTGCTGTGTTACCTTCCTGAGGTTTGCCCTTAAGAAGCTTAAAAGCAGGGCAGACTAGAAAGTGGCAGCAGCATGGCAGTAGCGGTTCGGTCACAGTCACCCACGAGTCTGCAGCAGAGCCACAAACAGAATCCGCAGACACTGTTTTCAAGGGCAGGTATTTGTCCATAAAAGCAGCCTCCTTCTCCCAAAATGCAGCTGAAGCACAAGCAGTACTTGGCAGGCTTCAGATTTCAAAAGCACCCCGGTTTGTTTTTTAAAATACCGGTATCTGAAGCGATGGTGAAATGGAGTCACAAATAACATCCACGCACCTTCTCGGAACAGCACGGTACCGTTCCGGCTCCCTAACCATTTCATGCCTTTATATCTCCCGTAGGAATCTGAAAGCTGTGGATACAGATGAGATGAGACCCAGGTTCAGGCAAGTATGACAAGATGTGATTTCCGCTAGTGCTGAGACATTCCACCCTCCTGGACTTTCACGTGGGTGGTGGACACTTGGCTACCCCATAAATCAGAAGGGCATTTCTCAGCTTCTTAAGTTCTTTTATTGCAGTTTCTTTCCTTAGGCTACTTGGCTATGGGTTCAACATCCTTCTCAAGTAGCACTAAAAGATTCCATTGTCATAACCTCCTGACGTACGACTTGCCAGTAAGTGCAACCTGTAGACATTAATCAAAGCTGTGGTCTGCTGCGCTTGCTCCCTTGTGTGAAACCAACTTTCAATCAGCTTTACAAACACGTAATTTTTTTTTTTGCCCTAAACTACAGCCAAATCCGGCTTTTAAACTTTCTTTAAAATCCACTTTTATTTTTGACTGTGTGAACATATTGTTCCAAACTGGCAAGAACTGCTCATTTACATCTTCTAACATCAACAGAATGCAAATCTATAGTAAACAGTCTTTATTACCAACAAGAACGTGCTGTTAATTAGCACGAGAGACCCTCACTTCTCTGCTAGCCTGAGTGGGGTGAGCCACAGATTATTTCTATAAAGAGGATGAGTTGCAATTGCACCCCATCAAACGGAGCATCTCTGAACAAACAGCTACGCTCCAAGATCTCCAAAACCTAATTCTGGCCTCCAAGCATTTGGGAGTAGGGCGGAGGGGGTTCAGAGCAATCTGTTAGTTGAAATAAATAGCTCTGAAAGTGCTTAGAGCTCCTCCAAGTAAAATATCCCGGGGCAAATCCTACGGTCCTGAGTGGAAGCAGACATCAGGAAGAGCAGAGCAGCCTTGTTCCTTACCAGATTTATCTCTGGGATGAGGTTTGAGACCAGGGAGGGTGGACCAGCTCTTCACCTTCTCCAGACCAGCTCTTAACTCCAGAACCACTCAGCTGAGTAAGTTTTTTAGGATTTGCCAAACGCAGCGTGCATCAAAGGCAAATGACTTAAACGTATTTGAAATTCTACCAGAATTACGAACGGGTAAGGTTTTAAAATTCTAGATTACAGCTCACTGCCTTTAGGGGCGCTTAGCTCTTAAATAATCCTGTGTCATTTTTCACCCAGGTCATTTTTCCAGATTTGCAATCAGGGAGGACATCTTCTAAACAGCGGTGTAACGAGGACACAAACCCCCACTCAAAATCCTCTCCAGCCAAGCCAGGTCTGAGAGCAAATCTCACAGAAGAGGCAGGAAAAAAAACAAAAACCCAAACTCTTTGCTAACATGGTATTTCTTAATGCTTGTTAGCAAACCCAAGCCTGCTCCTCAGTGAAAAAATATGCCTTTGATCTCACTTTCGTCTGGAAATATTTGGGGGAAGAAAAAGAAACCTCTCACCCAACAAATTCCGAAGATATAAACTCCACTCGCTGCAGTGCTTGCTTTTCTTTTCAGCCCTGCCACCACAACATTACTGGAAAATTGATTCGATTTTCTTCAATTACCTCTTCAAGAGAACAAAGACTCGCAAACCGGAGCTGGGGAAGCAGCTTTTTCCCCCCGCCCCTCGGCAAAGGCGAGAGCAGCGGGCGCGTTCCAGATCCACAGGCCTTCGGGTAGCGACGGCCCGCGGAGCCGCGCGGCTCCTCCTCCGCTCCCCGGCTTCATAAACGAGCAAAGCTTCCGAGCTTCCTCTATGCCTGGAGAAGCTGGGGAGAAAACCCTCCCACGAATGCCACGGGTGACGAGGGAACCGTAGTTCTTGCTTCTGCAGAAATCTCAACCGGGCGAGAACAGCTACTGAATCCCAATGAGGCCCAAGTTCAAGGAGGTCCCTGTACCCGCACTTCTGGCCTCAACGGACTATGAGAACTTGGCTGAACTAAACACAACGAGAGACGCTGAAACGAAGCAGCTAGAGGGGTCCCTCTCATCCACTGTTGCACTGGTGATAGTGCTGATTATCATCTTCTCCCTGGTAATGACATCCCTAGTGACCTACTGTTTTCACAAGTGGAAACTCAGAGGTAAAAAGCTGCAGAAAGCACAAGAGGAGTATCAGAAAGACCACGAAAAGAGCATTTTTCAAAGCACACCTGGACTTGTTTCATAAAAAAAGAAAGAAAAAGGATCCACCATGAAATATTCTTGCATTACCTGAAAAGGAAACTCATAGAAGAACGGCAACTATGAAATTTTCAAGCAGATGTATCTTTGTTTTATCTCATTTATAAGAGTTGTTAGCAGTTTGGAGATTTCCTACAGCTTTATTAGACACACATATATATATATTTATATATTTAGTCTCATTTGTGCCAAGTAAAACCAACGCAATCATGTATTTTTAATCTCTGTGGTATTACTCAAATAGCAAGTTTAAATCTGCTGCTTGCACCCTTTCAAAAACCCACCGGCCGGCGGAAGGCAGAAGGTCAGGTTTTGCTAAACGCAAACCAGCAGGGCTGAGGAACACCAGCGCCGTTGGGTTGTCGTGCACTGATCAAACCATCTGCCTGAAGATTTTTGAAATCCAGTTGGAGTTTGCAGGAAATTGGCCCTGGAAGCCTGGAGCTGAAGAACTCTTCATGTCTTCAGCAACAGCTCCATGCAGACACTAGACTAGGTTGGATGGGGCTTTGAGCAACCTGCTCTAGTGGCAGGTGTCCCTGCCATGGCAGGGGTTGGAAGTAGATGATCTTTAAGGTCCCTTCCAACCCAAGCCATGCTGTGATTCTTAGGACCAAGCCCTAGATGTGTCAGCGGTGGTGAAGGCTGAGAAGGTTCCGTGCCGGAGGTGCTAGCGGCATTCCAACCACAAGTGGATTCAGGACATCCAACTTCCCAAGGAAGGAACAAGCCTAACACGCTTTTTTAAACCGAGCTTGTCGTTATTTTTAAACCAACCATAGGACGGTGTGTTTCTATTTTCATAGCCTGTAATATTACATCACAGGAAAAGGACAGCTCTGGTGTGAGTAGCATCTACAAGTAATATTTTCTAACAAAGTGATGGATGTGACATTAACCTGCGTAACCGCGTTAAAAAGTAGAAAACATGTAAAATGACAAAAGCCCTGCTCAAGCGTATAGCTGGCTTGCAATTACCATGAATGCTGTATGTATTTTTAAACAAGCTATAATACTGTGATGATGCTGTAAAACTTACTTCTGTAGGCAAAAAATGTTCCATTTAAAACTGTCAAGATGAAGGATGTGAATGTTCTTAAAGCGCTATCAACAGAAAACAGGAATTTTCACAGAATATTCTAAAGGGTTCTGTTACATGCTACCCATCTATTTTACAAACGTATTTATGGATCACACACGCTAGTCTATGTGGGAACAAACAGTACTATTTTATTACAAAATAAATAAATGAATATCCATGCTCAGAAGCTGGAAAATGTTTTGGTTTGGTGTTTTTGAGGTACCCTGATCAATCCTACAGGTAATTTGAGAGATGGAGGACCTAGCACCTTCCCAACAGAAGGTATGGGCTCCTCCACGTTCCCCAGCCTCCCCCCACAGAGGGATCTCTCACAGTGGGCAAAGATCGTCAGAATTAGTCACGGAGGAAAAAGGGACAGTTACCCGGTTGCATAAACACAATGCAAATGTCGCATTTGTAAGATTAATACGTGTCTTCACCAAGTTAAACCCCATTTTTTACCCACAGTGGCATTTAGAAGACCAGCTCCGTGGTGGCAGGCAGTATCCAGGTTAGCTTTTACTGCGTGGAGACAATAAAAAGGCGTTCCCTGAAAAAATCAGACTGAAGGGTAATAAAATTCCTCTGTGAAAAATGCAACTCTATTCCAAAATGCTTTAAAAAATACGTAGCTGGAAGAACTCCAGCTCTTGCTGGAGGATGTATGTATGATTTGGAATAACTGCCCTGAAAGCTACAATTCAGGTTTTTAGCGAGGAAGAATCCGGGCACCGTGTCAGCTCACAATTTCACAGGGGAACACGATCCCTTCCAGCAGCAAAACCTCTCCTCGCTGCCACCAGCTTCAATTTTTTGCCAAGCTCCCAACAGGAATAAATGGGCTCAGCTCTTCTTCTTGGAAGCTGGTCAGACTGGCTACGGTAAAATAAAAAAAAATAATAATAACTGACTCTAGCCACACACAAAAACCATGATGGGGAGATGGCTTTACGAGGAGAGATGGCCCCAAGGAGGGCTGGAGCATTGCAGTTTCTAGCATAGCTTCAGAGAAAAGAGTCAAGATTAACATAAAGACTACTGGACCGGTGGGACCAGGTCCCACCTGGCTCTAGGTGACCTTGCTCAAGCAAGGGGGTGGACACAATGACCTCCAGAGAGGTCCCTTCCAACCTCCAGCATCCTGTGGTGACCTATTTCACAAGGGGCTGGAAATCAGCATTCAAACGTGCTCATCTTTGTTCCCAGTTCATACCCAGGCAACCCAGCTGCACTAAAACTTCATTCTTGTTCAAACACACGCTGGTTGCTTCTTAGGAGTGAGGTGGAACCTTATCCTAGAGGAGAAGCAAATACAGAGTCCCACGGCCCAACAGACAGAGACAAGAGTAAGGAATGACTGAGCCTGGAGGCCAGGTTAATTTTTTTATAGAGAAAGCCAAGGCAAATGAAAGCAGAAATTGCACTGCTGCAACCCACAGGAAACCGATTTTAATGATAATTGAGGAAGGTAATTTTATCCAGAGGGTCAGTTATAAAATAAAACATCAGAGAATGTCTCAGCATAGACATAATATAAAACAACAGATACACAAAAACTCTTCTGCATTCGTGCAAAGTTCAGAGCAATGAACTTTACCACACCACGAATCATTCAGAAGATTAAATACTGCAACCATGTGCGGCACGAAAGCTGGAAGTAAAAGCTCTGAAGCACTTTTAATGGGCAGATTGATTTGTTTGGGTCCCACAGCTGCTCACCGTATGAATCACCCTCGCTCCACCTTTCATGCCCCAGCAAGCACAAACAAGGGAGCAGATGAATAAGTATTTCTTGAGCACGGTTTTGGAGTGTTTCTTTGGATCAAAAGAAAAATCTACTGCTGAGGAAGGTGAGGGGGAAGCTCCAGTGAGGGAGGGGAAAAGGAAGAGACTTGATCTACATTTTTTTTCCCTACATCTTCCATGTCACAATTTTTGGCTCTCTAGTCTCAAACACTGCAGGATTATAAAATACATTATTTAGACACTCAGATCATTCATTCCACTGTTCATCCCTAACAGCCGCTACAAGAAAGCAGAAGACAAACACTCAGATCTCAGAGTCGTTCTCGATAAAAAAAAAAGAAAGGACCAGAGCAAGGAGTAGGGAAAATATGCTTTGATTTTTCAGAGGAGCTATCGAAATTGCCTTTGTAACGCTAATGCAAACAAACCAGAACTGTACAGCCCGGAGAATCGATGCTATTTTACAGACAAATATGGCCAGGTGCCTAACCCAAGTAGCTCATCGTTCAATGGCTTGACAAGAGCTGCAAAGAAATATTTCAGGATTTCTAGAAAGCATCTCTGTGCTGAAAGCAAAACTATCAAAATGTCTTCTTTTACTTATAAAAAGAATTCATCTACATTTAGAGCCCCTGGAACTCTGTGTTTTGTAAGGGCTGAAAGCTGTCTTCACTGGCAACAACAACAAAATCCCATTTTCAAAGGATTCCAGTCCTGATCACCCCTCCTGTGCCTGACAGAGACTTCACGTGGAGCAACGGGCTCCCTTTGCCTCGTGCCCGGTGGCTTGGCGGGGACTTGGAAAGGCTCGAGAGAAACAGGGAATGTAGCCAAAGGAAATGAGGAACAGGGATGGCGTTTTAAAAAGAAAAGGGTTGTAAAATCGGCAAATTGGAGGTTAAGGGGATTTAAACATTTCTGGGGATTAGAGGGTACGAGGAGAAACAAGTGGCAGTTTATCCCTCATATAGGTAGCTCTGCAATCTGCAGTGACAATTCAAACGCTAAAGCCAAGCTTAGGGGAAGAGTTTCGATGGATTGTTAAACCTGCTCTTTACAAGAACCTGGAATAAAGCACTGACGAAGCAGTGAGGACCACGCGCTTTGAACAACTCACGGCGGCATTCACTCGGGGCTTGACCGCCTCCGGATCAACTCCAGTGAAGTTGTTCACGGTAGGTTTTTAAGCACCAAAGGCAAATATCCACTAACAAGGGTGGCTCTATTTTCCTCTAGATCCCAGCCTTTCTTTTCAGTTTTTCTATCCATCTGAGGTGAGTGAGAACAAGAGGCGACACAGCCCTCAAGCACTCTTACAAACAATGTGAAGCATAAAAAACCAGAACAACTACACAGGTTTAAAATACAAACCCAACCTCAACCATACGTATTCTTGTCCCAAACCAGGAAAATAAAACACGACAGTAAGATGTAAACCTATCTGCCTCGTACCAAAAATTCAGTAACAGTTCTGAGATCAGGGTATTCCCTCAAGATTTCCACAACCTTCAGAGAGCTAAATCTGCAGGAGTCGGGGAACTGGAGACTGAGGAGAGGCAGGAACTTTGTGACTCACCCAAGCCCGGCGGCCTCAAGGTCGCTGCAAGAGCGATGCCCTGAGCTCTGGCTGTCAGCAGCAATCACAAGGGTGGGCTGGTTGTGCCCACGGAGCAGCCCTGAACAGCTTCTGGGGTCACGGTGAAGACCCCGTCTTTGTCTAACCCACTGAGAACCCCAGCACAAAGCCATTCCATTTGGACGCGTGCTGAATACCGACCCTTCACCTGGATATATTCTTTGAAAGATGATGACTTTGCCATCTTGAAAAAAAAAAAAACCCACCATAGAAAATGACAACATATTTAAAGTATATTCAAAAAATGGTCAAACATATTCGGCATCTTATTCCAATCTGAATCTGTGTTGTTTTTGCTCTTCCTAGACACCTATCCTACATAGGTTCTAGGATTAATTTATTATCATTTCTTGTCCTGTTGGCATCCGCAGTCTTGCTGATTAATTTCTGTTACAGTCTCATTATTTCAGCTCTATAAATACCCCACTTCATTTTACTCCTTTCTATAGTTACTTTGCAACCTTATTTTTCTCCTCCACCTGGGGCTCTCGCTTTCAATTTAACATGAGACAGTGGGCAAGGATTGAGCTGAAACCCAGTAATTACACCTCCCTGCCCCGACAAACAGAATCATTTCCTTTTCTTATGGATGGAAGCAGCTGTGAGCCGCTCTGAAATCCCACAAGCAATCCCACAAAAAAACACAATACTTACTACCTGTCAGATTAATAAGAGAAAGTGTTGGCTTCCGTCATTTGAAAAATGTATATGGTACGATTACAATATATTTATAATATATTAGGAAGAGGAAGAGTTGACTCATCCCGCGGAGGCCAGCACGCCGGGCATATCTGGTTCCACCTGCACAAATATTGAGCCACCACCCCATTCATCACTGCCAAACCAGTGACATCCACCATCATTGGCATTCAGCACGTCACTGCCCGCAGGAGACTCTCCCAGTCCTTTACGTCCTTGAGTTATGTTACTACTTTGAGACAGTACATGTTCTGATCTTTCAGCCTTTGCCATAAGTTCCTGGGATCCTCTGAAGGTTTGGGGAAGCTTCTCAGTGCTTCTCCTATAAGCATAAGCACGTCCTGAAATAAGAAGGAAATAAGGGAATTACTTGGTTTGGTATTCCTGCCCTTTCTCCTGGCCTGTATCACAGCCCTGCGTTGGCAGCTCCACCCAGGCAGGCAGGCAGCGCTCATCGGCGCGGTTCTGCTGGATTTTTAAAGGATCCTGTTTAAAAACGTGGCCAGTGATCTGCTCCAGAAGGAAGGTTTCTCTGCTCAGGAGAGGAAGGCAAAAGCAGCTGGCTTTTTCAGGGAAGGTGGGAGAAAAACAAGAGAAAGAAAAAGTAAAGCCTCGCTTGAGACTGAGGTTCTCAAGAATGGAGTGAAGGGGAGTCAGAAATCAGGAGACTAGAATTATTAGGTAAAAAAGGAACGTGTGGCACAGCCACAAGCTCCCACCCTGCTCACAGACACAGAAAGACGGATCTCGAGGCTTCAGAGAGCGCTTACTCATCGCTCAAACCACCTGCTTTTAACCTGACTCCTGTTCAAAAAGTGACAGAAGAGTTCTGCCCTCGGGAAGATCACCCTGAGGAGCTGCCACAGAAGGGCAAAGGAACTCCCTAAGTTTCAGCTGACGCTGCCTACCATCTGTTCCAGAGGGATCTCCTAACAAAAAGCTTGAATCTTTGTGACAGCAGACACAGACAGCAGAGAGTTCTTCCAAGAAGACATCTCAGCGTACCTGAGAGGCCTTAGCCTCCCTAACGTGAGGAAACGACCCCAAGTTGCACCAGGGGAGGTTTAGGTTGGGCATGAGGAACAATTTCTCCCCCAAAAGGGCTGTGAAGGGCTGTGCCAGGCTGGGCAGGGCAGTGGTGGAGTCCCCATCCCTGGAGGGGTTTCCAAGCCGTGGAGATGTGGTGCTGAGGGCCATGAGTTAGTGGTGCCCTGGCAGTGCTGGGGAACGGGTGGACTCCATGAGGTTAAAGGTCATTTCCAACCTAAATGACTCGATGAGCCTGTGTTGCAGTGTCCTACTCTGAGACTCCTACGCCAAAGGATGAGTAAGGAAGACTAGTATGGGCACAGTCATTTACTATCTCATCATTTTGTAATTTACCTTGTCGTCTTGGACAGCCCACCAGAAAACAAACCGTGGGGGAAAAAAAAGTCAAAACATACCCAAAACAATTCAAAGACATCCTGGGAAAGACCTTTGGCTTATGTAAATCAGACCAGCCCAAAAGCTTGGATCAGCGTGTTGGTCCCACGCATTTTATTAATGATATGGAGCCAAATTCTACTTTGACGTGCACTGCACCCAGCTCACTCTGATCTCATCGCCATGAATCAGAGGGAAATCTGGCTTACAAGTCCTTTAGTTACAGCATGTATCAAATGCACCACAACTTTTTTTTTTTAATAACATTTGCTTACCGTGGAGTAAATCTGTTCCTCCAATTTCTCGTGGATTAAAGCACTTTCCATTAGAGTCTTCTTTCGTCTGAGAAAGGCGATCCTGGCTAGCTCTGCTTCCTTCTTCTGACACTCAGGGCACACTGAGGATTCATGGATCTGAGCTTCTGTCACCTGAAGGATGAGACTTGGATGCAATGAGCAATGTCAGTCCTAGCAAGATGGCCACTCTATTAAGTGCCATCAATAAAAATACAGATATAGATAACTGCCTACAAACAGAAATTTGCTGTTGTAGGCGGTTGTGAATTATTTCATAATCTCTCATCATCTTGATGAGCCTGTCTGTTTTCACACTAAATACATTTGCTGTTCCCCAGGTATTACGCCTTGCAGCACTGATAACAGTTTCATTTAGAATTATCTCCTTGTATCTCAGAGCCATAGCACTGATCTGGAATAGACTATTTCTTCTTGCAACGGGCAAAGGTTCCCTGACGCCCGCGTTCACCGCAGCCATCCTGTGCTGGCAGGATACCTAAGGCCTTAAATATCAACCACAGAGGTTAGGATCAGCTTTACAAACTCTAAGGGCTAAACAAACTCTGAAGCCATTAGTCCAAATCTCTATATGCAGCTCTGAGTCAGAATATAAACAAAATCCTAGTTTTCTTTCCCAGATAAACAGTACTACTTATTAATTCCTATGTTAGCTTATCCACCGTGAAATCTTAAGCGTATTTAACAGCATTACACAAATCCCAGTATTTCTGCATTGATGAAGTAACAATCATTTTATTTGATTTAATTTGCAGATGCCATCTGGTTAAAAGGGACACAGTCAAGTTGCTACAAAAGCAGTGGAATCAATCCTAGAAGGCCATGTCTCAAGCCTCTCTGGCTTCTTCCTCAATTTATTCTCCTCCAGATAAAAACGTTATTACGTAGAGGCAAAGACAGGAAGAAACAGACACAGCACTGTCTGACAGTATTACCACGCTGTAAGGCAAATAAAGAGGCAGTAAAAAAGCTACAGAACTGGGATGGTGGGTTGGTTAACAGTAACAACACGCAGGCTGCTGGAATTTCAACACAATTTAAACAAACAGGAAGCCTGGAATAATCGTCACATCAGAACTGAGTTTAAAAAAAAAAGAGTATTACTCCCTGCTCACCTGGCACAGGCTTTGCAGAGGAATTATTGTATCACTTTTACTGTGCTACGTGGCAATAAATTAAAGCCAGCGAATGTGATAGAGATAAACCAAAATGAATGACTGTAATTACTGTTCAAAGCTCATTTTTGGTTTTATCAGAAATACTTCCCCAGACGCGGACGCTCCGTACCGATGGCAAACAGGGCGCAGACGTGGAGAGCACTGCTACAAACACAGAGGAGCAAACGTAGCCAGGAAACCAGGCTTTTCTCTTTGGCTGATCCCAGGCTGATTGTGGACTGCAATAACTGACCATCCCAGCCTTGCTCAGTCACACAAATCACTATTTTATCACCGGACACTGTTTTATCATGATTTTTTACTAGCAGCACTTCTGCTGTAGTGTCTAACAAAAAGAGAGGAAGGGAAATCTGGAGATACCAAGCAAAAACCTCTTTCTAGGCCTGCGCATGGCATCAGCAAGGTCTCCCTGATTTCAGCCTTACATTACAGCTTTTTTTTCCGCTGGCAGCTCTCCCAAAAGCACGGGCCAAACGGAAATGCTCTTCCTCCTCGCAGTACCTGTTTAACAGTCTCCCTGACGTTTTTCAGGCGGATTCTGCTCATTAGCCCATCGGGAACAGGGCAGTCGAAGCCACTCGTCTGGGGTTTCTCTGCAGCGAGTCCAGGCAGCAGCTTTCTCGACTTGGCGCCATTTGGCTGCTCGGAGAGCGGCTGCTGACGCATCTTGCTTATCTTAACGGTGCAAAAAGAGCGGAGAGCATCCCGTTCTGCATCTAGGAACTCGCTCGTTTCTGTCCGGCGTAACTCGACAGAAGTGCTGGTTACTGTATGAGGCAAAGAGAGGAATTACTGGTCTTGTCTCTGTGACCTCGCACTAGCTGATAAAAACCCAAACCCGGAGGCAAGGACTGCGAGTGATGGCGGCAGTGCGGAATTTAAATAGAAATCTGGATGACTGCTGTAGGAACCTGCACCACAAATGTCCCCATGAATAGTCTCCAAAGGGTGGAGCGGGTGAGAGTCCTGAAGAATGAAGACTACTTCATGGTACGGCTCAAATACGTAAAGTGAGTCCTTAAATACTATGACATTAAACAAACGGAGGTTCAATGACAGATTTAGCTTCTTCCCACCTGAAACTGCAACTTGCTAAAACAAAATGAATTAACATTTGAAGAGAGCTGCTCATCTAGTAACTCTGAGGAGCAATTTGTAAGACGCTGACAAATTAGAGGCAGTGTTTATTTCTAACTCTGGAAAACACCTCAAATATGTTCTATAACCTGCAGTTAAGCTTTTTTTTTTTCCTAATTACATTAGAAAATACCTTCCCCTAAAGCTTCAATGTTCATTTCCTAAATTCTTTAATATGACCTTGTTTAAACAACAGCTTCCACTCTTTCCTCCGCTCTTATCCTTCCCAGTGGCATGCAACAATAAATAAAACTGGAAAGATTACACCTCAGATGGGCAGGTGAGGGTGGATTTACAACTTCCTTCAGTGCTTAGTGGGAGATTTTCCACGGGCTTCAGCACAGCCAATCAATACAATATTTCACCAGCTCGGAATGACGGCTGGAGTACTACGTGGCCTTAAGAGACACCACTGCTCCAGCTATTGAAACTGGGGAGAGCAGCTCTCTGCCTTCGTTACACAGATCTTGCTTTCAGGAAGCAGCTACTGAAGCCCACCTAAACACTTTAATGCGTGTAATTAAAGGAGAAATGAGAAGACAAAACAGGACCGTAAGCGTTAGCAGAAGCCTGGTGAACACCTTTGCTTGCACACAGCGTTCCCTTCTCAGGACTGACAGCCAAGAAAATAAAGTGAGGCAACTGCTAATGACTACAGAGGTAAGGTAGGGTCAGTTGGTTTTAACTCCGAGTATTCAGAAAGAAATTATACCGCCCATTTAGCCGGCAAGTCAGATTATAGAACTTAAACAGCCTCTCCATGTTGACTGCTTCACTCATTTTCAGCGATTAAATCCCGCTTTCTAGACAGGCGCCGCGTATTTCCGGGTGTGTGCCTGACAGCTGCAGCACTGGCATCCCAGTCCTGCGGGGTACCTTGGCAGCAGCACAACGCAGAGCTCTGAAACACCGAACAATAGGAACGTAAAACTTTGCCTAAATATGCCACGATGAATTGAGCCTCAAGTACACAAGACAGAGCCGCGGGATTCTGCAAGGAAACCGAGTGTCTCTTCAGATTTGCAGTCGATGAGTATAAAGGGTAAGTGGATCTTTAGCTCAGACCAAGCAAAGCAGGAATCGGTGAGCTCCGCTTTATGGACAGCGTGGAAAACATGGGATTTAAGTGCAACTACCTCCGTTCAGAATCCTAATAAATAAAAATACAATGCAATAAAAACTGCCTCATAAAGCAATTTATTCCTCCTTAGAAGATGACGCATCAAATTGTCTGTAAGCTATCACTGTGTCTTTGTTTTTAGTCAGATTAAGAATCAGCAATACCGACATAATTTAACAGAAACACTTTCTTGGGGAGGATCATGAACATTTGAGTGGAAACCACCACTTCAGTCACGGGGTCACCTTCCTCACAACTGCAACGCAGAGTCCCTATAAATGGTGTAAATCACGTGCCACTACTGGGTTTAATTGTGCTAATAAAACAGTGGTGTATTCATTCATGCTGCACATAGAAAGAATAAAAAGATTTTAAAGTTAGTCTTGGGGGCAGGGGAACCCCTAGAACAAAGCATTTGCACATTCTAAGCACTCAAATGCTTAAGTAAAACACACGGGGTCTGCTGAACATTTTATGACAATTTAATACCAGCCTAATTAATCCCCTTAAGTTTGTCCTGACACATAGAAGAGCATTTTAATTAAGCCTTGGTTTCTAACAGTGCACGACTCGTGTGCTGCCCACACCCACCCATTGGCTCGTTTGCACCTCCAGACGTTAGAGAAGAAGCACTACCAAAAACAGAACAGCAATTTTTAAACCTGACTGCACAACCAATTCCAAACCGTTACGGGTTTAATATTCATTCATGCTTAGCAGTAAATAAGGTCGGAAAGAATAAAGATTATCAAGAATCAAGGACCATCATTTTACTGAAACGAGAACCAAAAACAACGAGAAAAGCTAGCACGGCTGAATCCTGAGAAGTCAGACTCTTAACAGCAGGATGTCTGCGGACACCTTCAGCCCTCCTCTGGGTGGATGAGGTTCCCCCATCCTTCAGCTGGAAGATCAGAGATCCCTACAAGGGGATCTCCGCACTCGCCTTCGTGGCTCGCTTCATTTCTCGTGTCTTTCACGTACTCCCTCCTTCCCATCTTTGAACTAGACATGCTCAAAGGCTCCATCTCCATTTGTGGTGGCACACTGAAATGTCACCGTGCAGAATCGCTGCCAGGGCCAGTTCCTGCTCCACAAGCACATCTTGCTGCGGCTCGGCTGCCCCACATCCTGCGGCCCCACATCCTCCCTGCTGCAGAGGAACACGGCAGGAACAGGGGACAAGAGCAGCAAAACCAGCCACCAGCACGGACAGCAGGTCGGAGCCGTGTGTCATACGGGGGTAAGGCCACGAAGCACAGGCTGTTTAGAAAAATAAAGCTCAACAAACTGGCCCAAGAAGCTGCTCTGACGACAGAGGCACTCGGCAGAGATAAGCTGATCTCCGTGTCGACATCCTAAACCCTGCTGGGTGGTTTACAACCAAGTGACCTACATCAGTTTTGCTTTCCGTATGCAAGTGCAGCTTTAAGCATGACATTTTAAATCTAGGTGAGAGGACGGAGGAAAAGTAAGGAAAAATCTTTACTGAGTTTCCTTTGATGTGTACCTTCGAGGTAACAGGAAAATCGGCAGGAATTTTGCTGTCATTACGCTCAAACAACAGCCTGTTTTAAGAAAGAAAAAATGTGGAATGGCTGAAGGAGAGAACTGTGGAAGGCAGTAACTGATAACTACTCTTCGGAAAGATTTTACCTCTGCATCTCAAGATAACATTTTCCTAATTATCCCCATCACCTTCGTACACTTGAGCGCGGCCGTTCAGACTGATCTGCCATCAGCCCCATCGGCGCACACGGGGTCTGGAGAGATCTGTGCAGGGAAGACAGAGCTGATTTAAACGGTCTTGAAATATCAGGCTATTTATTATAAATAGGAATTCAAAGCAAGTGACGTTCCTCCAGCACGGTCTGCTTCCACCAAGCTTAGCGACAAGAGGCGACAGTAAGACCCTTGCAGAACCCAAGTCTTTCAGAAGAAATTAAATCTTTCTCAGTTCCATGAAGGCATTAATGAGCTTTCCTTACAAGCAGGGGTTTCCATTTAGATGTTGCTGGTTGGAATTTCTCCATCCAGCCTAGATCAATCCTATTTTACTACTGAATTGGCAGAGAAGTCTGGACTCTCAGGGCCTGACCAGGTCTGCAGAACTCCCACAACTTGTGCACGGTGTCAGGCAGGAAGCTTTGGTGCTGAAAAGCTCAGGAATAGGAAAGAGAGCCAGAGACACCCACTTCCTTCTCCAAACACAGCAGTAGGATGTCTTCTCAGTTCTCACAAACAGATTACTACTACTTGTAATAAATCTATTAAACTACTACTATTTGGTAAGCCAAGAATTAAAGGCTTGGACATATGAAAGTTTGTTCACAAAGTGAATATAAACTAGATCTACTCTGAAATACTCTGGACAAGCTGGATGTGGAAGCCCCAACACTGGATATGTCCAAGAGCAGGTTGGACGGGGCTTTGAGCAACCTGGTCTAGTGGGAGGTGTCCCTGCCATGGCAGGGGGCTTGGAACTGGATGGTCTTGGAGGTCCCTTCCAACCCAAACCATCCCATGATTCTATGAATGTGGGGATAACCTGTCAATCACACGACAGTGTCCTGTGTTTGCATGAAAGAAGCATTAAGCATGAAGCTTATTTTGTGCTCTTCCTACTGATACGGTGGGAAGCCCTGTGACAACGTGCTTCGCTGCTAAGATGACAAGGGATAGGCTGGGCAGACAGGAGATGATGCGCCAGCTCACACATGAAACAGAGCTTGCTACTCACGACTGAGTGACCACTCCAGCTCTCCTTGCCCATCAAAGTTCATAAACCAAAGGCAGAATACTCCCTTAAGTGGATTAAAAGGATAGATAAAAATCTTCCCAAGACTTTGAAGGGAAAGCTCGGTAGAGATGGAAAACTTCTGCAACGCTACACTGTGGTCTGTCGTTCATTCAGTGACTCTGGATTCATCAGGTCCTCTTCCATTTCTCTACAAACCACATGGTCACAAGGTTCTGATCTATTTTAGGAAGACTATCTCAGAGGAGCTCACGAGGAGAAGCCTCTCTACTGCCGACGAGATGATCGACATTAACTGTCTTCTCACTTGACTACATGGCAGTCTTAGAATACCAGTCAAAGAAAGATGAATGCTGCAGATGAGTCAGGAACTCATAACATTGACTCACCACGGTTGTGAATCAGCTACACAATTAAGAATAGCCTAAAAAATTATCTTAGGTCATGTTTTCCTACGATATATGGATGGTTTTGGGATGCCTGTATGGAACCACAATGCCAAGAAGTACTTAGGCAGAAGGATCTCCCTGGTTCCTCAGTCTTACAGGTGACCTACAACACTTCTGGGCTCGTTCACTTTTCACATACATACAGACGAGGAAGATTCTCCTTCTGCTTCCATTATTTTTTGCTCAACTACAGCTTCCTTGCTCTTTTTTTTTTTAATTGAAAATAGTATCTCTGACCCACTTTTTAGAAAGACTGAAGCAGGACTTGCATCCCACCATCTGCTCTCACAGTTGCTTGCATAACCAGTAGGTGCAAACAGCGTCCTTCCTTCCTTCCTTCCTTCCTTCCTCCCTCCTTCCCTTCCTTCCTTCTCCTCTCCTCCTCCAGACACCACATCATTGTGTTGGTTAAAGCTGCTCCATTGTTCTTGCCAAAATTGGTGCCCTGCTGCCTCCCTCAGCTTGGGAAAGGAACTAAAGCAGGGCAAACGAGTAATCTGATAATTAACACAACTGATTAACAGCGGGGAAAACTTTTCACGCAATAAATTCTGAAGTCAGGTTTATTTTGGAGGGAAAAAAACCCCTACTATGTATATAGCTGGAGAGAAAAAGATAAAAAACTAAACAGTCCAGTAAAATTCTGAGGATTACAGTTAAAATTTAAAGCTTGGATACATTTTTTTTAATGTATTTACCCAGATCTCGTGATAACGCATCACTGGGATAACATCACTATGTCAGGAGCACCAAAGCCACGTGTGTTATGGGAGACAAACTGCTTTCTGAGAAAGCATAAGAGAGAAACTTCATACTTCATTCCCTGGTTTAACTTTAATAGCTTGTATATAAAATTTAAGTCTAGTTAAAAGTTTCCATCCCCTCTGAAAAGGGCCAAGAATTACAACCTCTGCTGAAGTCACTGAACTCACCAGCCTGGGTTTGGATGGCAGATTTGTCTTGCTTAGTGCCAGCTTCTTTATTTTGTAGACTGATCCATTTTCCCAGGACAACTCTTTCTACAGCTGCAGAATCCACTCCTTCAGACTGCTCATCTGCAACGAAAACCAAGGAGTGTTGAACACAGTGTAAAGGAAGCAGGACTGCGGAGAACAAAGTGGGAGGCACATAATATTCCACTCAAATGTGACAGCTTTCCCTGTGGGGTGAAAAGCAACCCCCAGCCACAGGACTATACAGATGGGAACAGTGATTTGAGGGCGAGATGCTGAGCAAGCTTCTGTCCCACCAAGTATCTCACATCGTTTCTAATTACTCCACGGAACAGTACAGGATACATGGAGAAAAAAAACAAGACTCCTGTTTAGAGCTTGTTGACACACACTATTTTATCCATAATGGCAACTTAACCTCAATCAACCTCCTCCCTCCTTCAGCCCTGTCCATTATTTTCAGCCCTGCACTGGCTCTTCATCTGTGGCAGCACAAGTTCTCTGGGGAGCCCAGGTGAACTGGCTCGAGGTATCGATCCAAGTGAAAAATTATGTGCGACAGGGGAAACACAAAAATCTGTATCAGCTCCCTGTTCTCCAGCTTGCTCCAGCACAACTCCAATTCTGCAGAATCGAAGGGAACAGCAACGACTTGAAAGGCAATAGCTGGGAAAAGACAAACGACTGAAGAGGTCGGAAAAGCCACTGCCGCTGACTGCAAGATGCACACGGACAGCGCGGTCCCACCTGAAAACACCTCAGGAAGCTCCCGACTCCTCTGTTCCCAGGGTACCAACAGAAGATTCAGTGGATCTGTAACGTGTCCCTGTGTGGACAGCAGCACGACAGGTTTTCTGTCGTTTTTATTATTTGCATATGCTGTTTTCAGTAAGATATAGACTGCAGAAAGTGATCGATTCCCCAAAATATTTTTCTATGAATTATTCCCTAGTTTCTCATTTAGCCAGTAGTATTCAGAAGACTCCGTGACTTTATGAAACATTAAACTTTGTAGGGATAAAAACTGGTGGCACCTATTAAAAAAAAAGCCTCTATGCACTCAGCAAGGCTTCCTCCCAGCACGCTGCAAATAAGGATTTCAATGGTTGGACATGGAATAATTTAAAAAAAAAAAAACACAAAACCTTATGTCACCAGAAATAAAAGGTTTATTAAAACCTATCCTTTGTAAAAGACAAAAATTTTAAGCAAAATCATGAAATCTATTAGACACCGTTCAATTGCATCAATGCAGTGTGAGTTGACACAGAGGCAACGATCACCTTTATTCAGATGTTTGAAGCACCATACCACAATAAACAGGGTTTACATTCACGTGTACACATGTGAACGTTGTCCTGCATTCTTGGGATGTCACGCTGAAATAGTATTTTTAAAAGATTCCCAGTGATAATGGTGCTGGTTATTACAGCAAAGTGGAAAAAAAAACCCAAACCAACCAACCCACAGTGAAACGTGGGATGGACGAGGGACAGGAGGAACAGCTCCACTGGACTTGTCTCTAGTAGGAAAAGAAACAGCTCAGCAATTTTGAAGTATCAACAAGGTTAATTATATATTGGTACATGCCAGCGGATCAAGCTGAACTGAGCAGCATCAGATTAAGAGATTAACAGCTAATACATTTTAAAAGAGGTGTAGGCCTAAGATAAATTTTAATAATATATTGAAAGCGTTGTGGCTAATCTTTAAAGCTGTAATGTTTATAGATGCTGTCAAGCTCCTAGACTGAAAAAAACCCACATTAAAAAATATTCCCCCCTTCAAGTACTCACAGTGCTGGCCAGACCAAACTTGGAGAAACAGAGAATGCAGCAGAATGACAGAGAAGCCCCCAGGGACCGAAGAAAATCTAACAAGACATGAAGGCAGTTAGCTCATGTCCGGCTGTCGCCTCCTTTATCACTCATCCGAGGCAGCTTTAAGGTACTATTTAGCCCTTTTAAGTATTTCATGTCCTGGAACTTTCCCTGTGCCCTTGGAAAACTTATTTCACAGCCCAGCTACTCTTCATACGCAGTAACTCAGCCAAGATATCTTGCAGAATTTTTTAAGGTGCCAACAGAATTTCAAGATCACAAGATTGCTACGGAAGGGTTTCCGTGGTCAAATCAAATCCCAAGAGCACCAAACGCAGCCCTAGTCAGTGCTCTGAACTGAGGGTCTGCTGCTCTGAATAGCAGGAGCACCCTATGCACATCTTACATTTTTATTTGTGCCGATCCAAGTCTCCACTGCACTGACTCGAAGCTGTGAAAGACGAGTCTCAAGCCTGGCAAGCTCTGCATACCTGCACCATTCCGGCCCGCCAACCGTGATGCACTTCCCGATGTATCCGACGCGGCAGACCCCTCTAAGTCCTCTGATTCCGACGGTTCACTCCCTCGCTGCCAGCAGGATTCTTCCTCCTCGCTGAAGGGCTCAAAGGTATCCTCTGAATAGTCCAAATCAGAGCTACCGTAACGCTGGCTCAACTCCATCCACCGCTTTCCATCGTCGCCAGAGCTGTCTGCTGAGACACTCGTCATGGTGCGGCGCTGCAAACAAAAACAAGAGCGTGTAACAAGTTCCGTTATACAGGAAGAAGGGCTGGGTAACTTACAGCAATGAGGAACACATGGAGGCCTATTAGAGCTCAGCTCACACCCAATTTAACTACCAGGTGCTGAGGGACATGGGTTAGTGGTGCCCTGGCAGTTAATGGTTGGACTCAATGATCTTAAAGGTCTCTTCCAACCAAAACGATTCCATGATTCTGTTCTATGACTCCACAAAATAGCTGCTTGGTCAGAGCACTGGTCAAGACAACACCCTTCAAAGCACTACCATTGATCAAAGTGGTGCCCATCAAGACCTACTGGTATGCACATAATAACAGTCATCACTTAGCAAGGAACTCCAAGCAGCGCTCCTTTCAGATTTGTAGGGAATTACAGGAACACTTGGAAAAAAAATCATTCATGAAAACAATAAATTATTTTTAGCCTTCAGATTATTAAGCCTCTCACCACTCAGAAATGCAAAACCTCCTCCTGCTTAGGATTTTGTCTAGAAAGCTAAGAAAACACAACAAGCATCAGCTGGCTGATGCTTTCAAATGAGGAATCACACTCCCAATGAGAAAGAGAGGCATAAAATTCTCCAAATTCAAGCTCCAGGAACAAACCAGACCTCAGACAGTTACCCATCATCCAATGGATTTATTTTAAATAAATTTGTTTTATTTTAAATAAATTTGTTCTGATATATTTTACCCTTTTTAAAATTAGAATGATGCAATAGCCCTTCTTCCTTTGAACTTAAGGACCTACATAACTTTGTCCTGAATAACTGTGCTGCAATTTCTTCCCTGCTCTCATCAAGTAAGGAGAGCTGGTGTGTGGGCAACATCCCTCTGCAAAGACACGCAGCGATCAGTCCTGAAGGATGGGAACCCCAACGTGACAACAGCAGGCAGACAACGGCACTTTCTGGCACACCTGAAATTCAGGTATTTCACTGTACTCCGTGTTTGTTACTGGCATTTAGGCAACTTCATTTTCAAGGCCACTTCCCAACCGAGTGAGCCCTGCTGCCTGTTTTACACACCACGACTCTGCCAAAGTCTTTTTGCAAACTGTGCAAAGACCCTGTGCCCCTAAAACAAATTCTTTCCCATGGCTGGAATTCCAAAACCAATCCGCAGTGCCCAAATTCCAGATCCAAAAATTTTCTTTTTTTTGGTTTTAACATGGCCCCAAAAAATTAGAGGATTGCTCTGGTCTAAACTTTAAATTTTACTAAACACTAAGTAATTCTTTTGTTCATTACACTGCCACTAATTCAGGCTGCAGACTGGTGATTAAGGTCATGTCTACTGGAGAAAAGCAATAGGAAATGCAGACAGAGTCAATTAGTTCTCCAGCCCACGGCTGACCTAAGAAATTGCAGCTGCACAAGCAGCATGTGGATGGTTAAGAAGAGAGAAGATTAATTGCAGCAAGTAACACGACTGGCCGAACAAGAAATGCTTTTGTAGTATCAGATATTACCACTATTGGCTAATTTTCACAGCGAAAAACACGTATTTGTTACAACATCAGCAGATAAATAACTTAGAAGCTCTAAGCGTACTTCCAAACAGCAAATAAAACATGTTTGCAGACAACTTTAAAGTCACATCTGCCATCACACCGCTTTTATTCCTCACAAGGCTGAGGTAATATCTACCTTAACAGCTTGGCAGAAAGCAAGCTCAGTGCTTCAGCAAAGGTTCTGAAAAAGAAAAGCCACAGGACTGTTTGAAATGCTTTTCTAAGAATCACTTTGTCTCACAGACACGGTGACAAAACCTCCACTCACTACTGAGAGGAGGCTGCTGTGATAACATCACTGAAAATGGGAAGCACGTGCATAGACTCACAGAATCCCAGGTTGGAAGAGACCTCAAGGATCCTCTGGTCCAACCTTTCTTGGCAAAGCCCAGTCTAGACAAGCTGGCCCAGCTCCTGTCCAGCTGAATATTAAGTGTCCAATGTTGTGGGCTCCACCACTTCCCCGGGGAAAGGATTCCAACAGCTGATTGTCCTTGGGGTCACATCTTGTGTTCATTACCCCTCGTCTTTTCTGTGACCCCTTGTAAAAAGGGGAGTCTCCATCTTCTTTGTAGCCACCTTTTAAATACCAGAACATGGCGACAAGGTCTCCCCTGAGCCTTCTTTTCTCAAGGCTGAACAAACCCACGTTAGCAGAAAACCTGAGGGACTGAAGCTCCATCCTCTCAGTAGGCAAAACCAGGACTGCAGCACAGCACACAAAAAACCCGCACTTCCACCAAGACAAACTCTTTCCATCGCACTTGCTAGCTAAAACCCAAAGGCAACAGAAGCGGGATGTCGGTTAGCTGGGCTACCTTTATCATTCCACAACCCTGCATTTCCAGGCCGAAAACATGAGTTTTTCAAAGCTTTTCAACACACACGCCGACCCTTTCCAAGCACACGTCCCTTTCCAAGCAGCCCCTCCCGAGGCAGGTGCTCAGGCTGCCATTCACCAGCACCCACCG